>JARQOD010002528.1:0-49684 GCA_033576555.1 Oophaga sylvatica | reverse complement strand
AGTCACCGTATATAGTTCTCATCAGTCTCACTATATAGTGCTCATCAGTCTCACTATATAGTGCTCATCAGTCACTGTATATAGTGATCATCAGTCACTGCATATAGTGCTCATCAGTCACTGTATATAGTGCTCATCAATCACTGTATATAGTGCTCATCAGTCACCGTATATAGTGCTCATCAGTCTCACTATATAGTGCTCATCAGTCACCGTATATAGTTCTCATCAGGCACAGTTAGAGATGAGCGACTTTGCCTCCGGGACGGTCGAGTTGGGTTTCGGACCACCCGACTTTCACAAAAGTCGAGTCAAACGAAATCAACCGACAATCGGAAAAAGTCGAAGGTCCGACTGAAAGTCGAACCGACCCCAATGTAAGTCAATGGGGAAGAAAAGTCGGCAGGGAGTGGAGAACAGTAAACACACCTACAGTGCCCATTTCCATGCCAACGACATCAATTCTTATTACTTAAGCTTGTCAACCTTAATTTACTTTATAATAATAGTAACGCATTGAAAACTGGGGGTTATTTGGCTAAAGTTGTGGGGGGGGCAGGACTGGCTCCAGGTTTTCGTGGGCCCCGGGCCAAAGAGTGTCAGTGGGCCCCTTTAACACATACCACAATCTTTCACTTCTGCAGGAGGAGGAGGTTTGAACGCCTACAGCCAACTGTTGCCTATACCGTGGGCTAGGCAGCATTGTCCCACCGCCGCTGTCCCCTGTGGACCCTGCATCCGCCACATTAGCCCAGTTCACAGTGATGGACACGTAACGGCCCTGGCCATGCCTACTGGCCCATGCATCTGTTGTGAGGTGCAACTTTCCACTCACTGATTGTTTGAGTGCATGGACAATGCGGTTTTTCACATGCAGGTGGAGGGCATGGATGGCTTTTCTAGAAAAGAAGTGCCGACTGGGTAGGTCATAGCGTGGGACAGCGTAGGCCATGAGTTTTCATATTTTTATTGCACGCCCAGATCCAAGCTACGCCCTCGGTCTCCTGTAATAAAAAGTAAAAAATAAATCAACCGTATACTTCCTGTCAGGTGACGTCAGGTGATGTCACTGCTCTATAGGGCCTCCCAGTGATGCATTGACAGGAGACAATGGCTCCTGCAGTGCATCACTGAGGTTACCTGAGTTCATTCTCTCAATTTATGGCAATGCTGCGTGGGAATTTTCTCACCCAGCATTGCCAGTGAGGGAATGAACGGAAGTGATGTCATTCTCTCCCGGCAGCGGCGGAGCGGTACACACAGCGGAGGATTACCTCCGCTGTCAGTGTATCGCGGTGGCGGTGTAGAGCACTGACATCACCCGATGTCAGTGTTCTACACCGGAGATCGTCGTGAGATACTTGTTAATCACTGGACTACGGCGGAAAGGTAATGTATAGGTTGGTTTTTTATTGTATTTTTATTACAGGAGATCGATGGCTTCGGGGAATTAGGTGATTGGTAAGTATGAACTCTATGTTATGTATTGTATGTTACATGTATGTTCTGTATGTTATATGTAATTTTTGTTATATGTTGTATGTTGTATGTATGCAATGTATGTTTTTTTTTTACATTCAACACATTAGCCGGATGATAGGACTACTACGTCCCATCATTGGCTAATGTGTCACTGTCAGTGTAGCAGGCATATGGGACTTGTAGTCCCATTGGACGATGCCTGCATACACATACACACACACACACACATGCAGGCCCGCAGACCCCCACACAGCCCCGCAGACCCCCCACATACACACATACGTACACAGTCACCGCCCACACACTTCACTCCTCCCGAACTGCAGCCAGGGGGCGCTCAGCCAATGAGCGGTACCCCATGGCTTTGGCGGGGGATTTGAATCCCACGCGGCACCGCTCATTGGCTCAGCCGGCAGGGGATTTGAATCCCGCGCCGCTCATTGGCTCAGCCGGCGGGGGCTCAGCCAATGAGCGGTGCCGCGTGGCTTTGGCGGGGAATATGAATCTCCGGCGCCATATCGGAATACCCATAACTTGGGTGTTCCAATATGATGGTCAGTGTAGTTTCGGCCGCGGTGCATTGTGGAAGTGACACAAGCTCCGGAAGTTGTGACAGAGTTTATTGGTAATTATATATTAGATTATATTGGGACCATTATTCTTTATGGAGCATTATATGGGGCCCTTTATTCTATATGGAGCATTATATTTGGCCCATTATTCTGTATGGCGCATTATATAGGGTACATTATACTCTATGAAGCTTTACATGGGGCCCATTTTTCTGTACGGAGTGTTATATTGATCCAACTATTCTGTATGAAGCATTATATTGGGTCCATTATTCTATGTGGAGCATTATATGAGGTTCATAATTCTGTATGGAGCATTATATGGGGTCTATTATTCCCACAGTCGCCTCCACAATCTGGTAGAAAGGGACCAACTCCAAACTGAAGCCTAAGGATTCAGAATGGATGTAATAAGCTCTTTGTCCTTATCCTTATGTCAATAAGGGGTATAATATGTATAATAATTACATAGGAGACACATTGGATTATAGGAGGTCCTGTGTATATGGGGTCATGGATGTGGGGGTCTATAATAACAATATAGAAGACACATTGGATTATAGAAGGTCCTGTGTATATGGGGTCATGGATGTGGGGGTCTATAATAACAATATAGAAGACACATTGGATTATAGGAGGTCCTGTGTATATGGGGTCATGGATGTGGGGTCTATAATAACAATATAGAAGACACATTGGATTATAGAGGTCCTGGTATATGGGTCATGGTGTGGGGTCTATAATAACAATATAGAAGACACATTGGATTATAGAAGGTCCTGTGTATATGGGTCAGGTGTGGGGTCCTATAATAACAATATAGGAGACGCATTGGATTATAGGAGGTCCTGTGTATATGGGGTCATGGATGTGGGGTCCTTAATAACAATACAGGAGACACATTGGATTATAGGAGGTCCTGTGTATATGGGGTCAGGGTGGGGTCACTATAACAATACAGGAGAACATTGGATTATAGGAGGTCCTGTGTATATGGGGTCATGGTATGGGGGTCTATAATAACAATACAGGAGACACATTGGATTATAGAGAGGTCCTGTGTATATGGGGTCAGGGATGTGGGAGTCTATAATAACAATATAGAAGACCATTGGATTATAGGAGGTCCTGTGTATATGGGTCATGGATGTGGGGGTCTATAATAACAATATAGAAGACGCATTGGATTATAGGAGGTCCTGTGTATATGGGGTCATGGATGTGGGTGTCCTATAATAACAATATAGGAGACCATTGGATTATAGAGGTCCTGTGTATATGGGGTCATGGGTGTGGGTGTCCTATAATAACAATATAGGAGACCATTGGATTATAGGAGGTCCCGTGTATATGGGGTCATGGGTGTGGGGGTCCTATAATAACAATATAGGAGACACATTGGATTATAGGAGGTCCTGTGTATATGGGGTCATGGTGTGGGGTCCTATAATAACAATATAGAAGACACATTGGATTATAGGAGGTCCTGTGTATATGGGGTCATGGATGTGGGGGTCCTATAATAACAATATAGGAGACGCATTGGATTATAGGAGGTCCTGTGTATATGGGGTCATGGTGTGGGGCCTATAATAACAATATAGGAGACACATTGGATTATAGGAGGTTCCTGCGTATATGGGGTCATGGGTGTGGGGGTCATAATAACAATATAGGAGACCATTGGATTATAGGAGGTCCTGGTATATGGGGTCATGGTGTGGGGGTCTATAATAACAATATAAGGAGACACATTGGATTATAGGAGGTCGCGTATATGGGGTCATGGGTGTGGGGTCTATAATAAATATAGGAACGCATTGGATTATAGGAGGTCCTGTGTATATGGGGTCATGGTGTGGGGGTCCTATAATAACAATATAGGAGACCATTGGATTATAGGAGGTCCTGTGTATATGGGGTCAGGGTGTGGGGTCCTATAATAACAATACAGGAACACATTGGATTATAGGAGGTCCTGTGTATATGGGGTCATGGAGTGGGGGTCTATAATAACAATATAGGAGACATTGGATTATAGGAGGTCCTGTGTATATGGGGTCATGGAGTGTGGGGGTCTATATAACAATATAGGAGACACATTGGATTATAGGAGGTCCTGGTATATGGGTCATGGTGTGGGGGTCTATATAACAATATAGAAGACGCATTGGATTATAGGAGGTCCTGTGTATATGGGGTCATGGATGTGGGGTCCTATAATAACAATATAGGAGACGCATTGGATTATAGGAGGTCCTGTGTATATGGGGTCATGGTGTGGGGTCCTATAATAACAATATAGGAGACCATTGGATTATAGGAGGTCCTGCGTATATGGGTCATGGGTGTGGGGGTCCTATAATAACAATATAGGAGACGCATTGGATTATAGGAGGTCCTGGTATATGGGGTCATGGAGTGTGGGGTCCTATAATAACAATATAGAGAGACACATTGGATTATAGGAGGTCCTGTGTATATGGGGTCATGGGTGTGGGGTCTATAATAACAATATAGGAGACACATTGGATTATAGGAGGTCCTGTGTATATGGGGTCAGGTGTGGGGGTCTATAATAACAATATAGGAGACCATTGGATTATAGGAGGTCCTGTGTATATGGGGTCATGGATGTGGGGGTCCTATAATAACAATATAGGAGACACATTGGATTATAGGAGGTCCTGGTATATGGGGTCAGGTGTGGGGTCTATAATAACAATATAGGAGACACATTGGATTATAGGAGGTCCTGTGTATATGGGGTCATGGATGTGGGGTCTATAATAACAATATAGGAGACGCATTGGATTATAGGAGGTCCTGTGTATATGGGGTCATGGAGTGGGGTCCTATAATAACAATAAGGAGACACATTGGATTATAGAGGTCCTGTGTATATAGGGGGGGTCATGGGTTGTTGGGGTGTCCTATAATAACAATATAGGAGACGCATTGGATTATAGGAGGTCCTGTGTATATGGGGTCATGGATGTGGGGGTCCTATAATAACAATATAGGAGACATATGGATTATAGGAGGTCCTGTGTATATGGGGTCATGGTGTGTGGGGTCTATAATAACAATATAGGAGACCATTGGATTATAGGAGGTCCTGTGTATATGGGGTCATGGATGTGGGGGTCTATAATAACAATATAGGAGACCATTGGATTATAGGAGGTCCTGTGTATATGGGGTCATGGTGTGGGGGTCCTATAATAACAATATAGGAGACACATTGGATTATAGGAGGTCCTGTGTATATGGGGTCATGGTGTGGGGTCCTATAATAACAATATAGAGACGCATTGGATTATAGGAGGTCCTGTGTATATGGGGTCATGGGTGTGGGGTCCTATAATAACAATAAGGAGACACATTGGATTATAGGAGGTTCTGGTATATGGGGTCATGGTGGGGGTCTATAATACAATATAGGAACGCATTGGATTATAGGAGGTCTGTGTATATGGGGTCATGGTGTGGGGTCCTATAATAACAATATAGGAGACACATTGGATTATAGGAGGTCCTGGTATATGGGGTCATGGATGTGGGGGTCTATAATAACAATATAGAGACCATTGGATTATAGAGGTCTGGTATATGGGTCAGGGTGTGGGGTCATAATAACAATAAGAGACCATTGGATTATAGAGGTCCTGTGTATATGGGGTCATGGATGTGGGGGTCCTATATAACAATATAGGAGACTGCATTGGATTATAGGAGGTCCTGTGTATATGGGGTCAGGGTGTGGGAGCCTATATACAATACAGGAGAAACATTGGATTATAGGAGGTCCTGTGTATATGGGGTCAGGGTATGGGGGTCCATATAATAACAATACAGGAGACACATTGGATTATAGGAGGTCCTGTGTATATGGGGTCATGGATGTGGGGGTCTATAATAACAATATAGAAGACACATTGGATTATAGAAGGTCCTGCGTATATGGGATCAGGGTGTGGGAGTCTATAATAACAATATAGAAGACGCATTGGATTATAGGAGGTCCTGTGTATATGGGGTCATGGATGTGGGGGTCCTATAATAACAATATAGGAGATGCATTGGATTATAGGAGGTCCTGTGTATATGGGGTCATGGTGTGGGGTCCTATAATAACAATATAGGAGACACATTGGATTATAGGAGGTCCTGTGTATATGGGGTCATGGTGTGGGGGTCCTATAATAACATATAGGAGACGCATTGGATTATAGGAGGTCTGTGTATATGGGGTCATGAGTGTAGGGGTCCTATAATAACAATATAGGAGACACATTGGATTATAGGAGGTCCTGTGTATATGGGGTCATGGATGTGGGGGTCTATAATAACAATAAGAGACACATTGGATTATAGAAGGTCCTGCGTATATGGGGTCATGGGTGTGGGAGTCTATAATAACAATATAGGAAGACGCATTGGATTATAGGAGGTCCTGTGTATATGGGGTCATGGATGTGGGGGTCCTATAATAACAATATAGGAGACCATTGGATTATAGGAGGTCCTGTGTATATGGGGTCAGGATGTGGGGTCCTATAATAACAATAAGGAGACATTGGATTATAGGAGGTCCTGTGTATATGGGGTCATGGGATGTGGGGGTCCTATAATAACAATAAGGAGAGCACATTGGATTATAGGAGGTCCTGTGTATATGGGGTCATGGATGTGGGGGTCTATAATAACAATATAGGAGACACATTGGATTATAGGAGGTCCTGTGTATATGGGGTCATGGATGTGTGGGGGTCTATAATACAATATAGGAGACACATTGGATTATAGGAGGTCCTGTGTATATGGGGTCATGGATGTGGGGGTCCTATAATAACAAATATAGGAGACGCATTGGATTATAGGAGGTCTGTGTATATGGGGTCATGGTGTGGGTGTCCTATAATAACAATATAGGAGACACATTGGATTATAGGAGGTCCTGTGTATATGGGGTCATGGTGTGGGGGTCCTATAATAACAATATAGGAGACGCATTGGATTATAGGAGGTCCTGTGTATATGGGGTCATGGGTGTGGGTGGTCCTTAATAATACAATAGGAGACACATTGGATTATAGGAGGTCCTGTGTATATGGGGTCATGGGTGTGGGGGTCCTATAATAACAATATAGGAGACGCATTGGATTATAGGAGGTCCTGTGTATATGGGGTCATGGATGTGGGGGTCCTATAATAACAATATAGGAGACGCATTGGATTATAGGAGGTCCTGTGTATATGGGGTCATGAGTGTGGGGGTCCTATAATAACAATATAGGAGACACATTGGATTATAGGAGGTTCTGCGTATATGGGGTCATGGGTGTGAGGGGACAATAATAATATAGGAGACACATTGGATTATAGGAGGTCCTGTGTATATGGGGTCAGGGGTGTGAGGGTCCTATAATAACAATATAGGAGACACATTATATTATAGGAGGTTCTGCGTATATGGGGTCATGGGTGGAGGGGACTATAATAATATAGGATACGCATTGGATTATAGGAGAGCCTGCGTATATGGGGTCATGAGTGTGGGGGTCCTATAATAACAATATAGGAGACACATTGGATTATAGGAGGTTCTGCGTATATGGGGTCATAGGTGTGAGGGGACTATAATAATATAGGAAACGCATTGGATTATAGGAGGTCCTGTGTATATGGGGTCATGAGTGTGGGGGTCCATATAATAACAATATAGGAGACACATTGGATTATAGGAGGTTCTGCGTATATGGGGTCATGGGTGTGAGGGTCCTATAATAACAATATAGGAGACACATTGGATTATAGGGGGTCCTGTGTATATGGGGTCATGGGTGTGGGGGTGTCATGTATAGTGTACAGTTCCTATAGCGTCTTGTGCTTGGGTGCGAGGAAAACACAGGAGACATAGGTTGAAATGAAATGACTTGTATTACTTCATACAAGCATGCTGAAAAGTTCACACAGTTTGCAGGAACAGCGACAGGAGACACAGCAGGCCAGAGTAACTTCAAGCACTACAATAAATCTCCAAAGCAGGTTCAGGATCTCTTCTCTGTACCGTCATTCCTCTGCAAACATGGATTCACCAAACAGCAGGTTTCCAGAGTCCAAAAGTGTTCCAAGGTTCCTCAGTAGGGAATAGCTGGAGTACAAGTCCAAGGTTTCCAGGAGTCAGGTCACAGACTGACTGAGGTTTGATTCAGGAGCTCTGATTGTTCAAGCTGAGGCTGCTTAAGAAGCAAGAGGGAAGAATCAGGGCGGGAACATGAAAACTGGAAACTCCATATTAACTGAGGGCAAGAGCTGCAGAAAGACAGAAAGCAAAATGGCCGACGGAAAACTGAGTTTCAAGGAACATGTCAACAGAGACAAAGAACCTTACATTACTCCCCCTTAGGGACAACCTCCGGATGACCTCAGACCAGGCTTGTCAGGGTACCTCTGATGAAACTGGCGGAGCAGGCGAGGAGCATTTACATTATTGACTGGTTCCCATGAGTTGTCCTCCACTGGGTAGCCCTGTCATTTAATCAAATATTGCAACTGATTTCTGTACAACCTGGAATCTAGAATCCTTTCCACCATAAATTCTTCCTGACCATCGACCAGTACTGGGTCAGGGCAAGGAGAAGAATGTCCAGGAAACGTATTGGGTGTTGCAGCCTTTAGTAGGGATACATGAAAGACAGGGTGTATTCTCATAGTTCTGGGCAGTTGAAGACGACAAGCAACAGCACTTATAATCTTATTGATCTTATAAGGTCCAATGTACTTATGTCCCAATTTAGACGATGGAATCTTTAATTTAAGATTTCTGGTTGACAGCCAGACCAAATCTCCTACCTTGAAAGCTGGTGCAGGTTTACGAAATTTATCTGCTGCTTTCTTGTACCTTTCCTGAGCCAATTCTAGATTTTCCTTTAGAAGATCCATATTCTTTTGTAAAGAAGTGATTCTTTCAGCCACTGCCGGCAAGGGCGTATCTATGGGAAATCGAGGAAGAATGTTAGGATGATAACCTAGATTGGAGTAAAAAGGAGACTGCTTAGTGGAGGCGCTCTGAGAGTTGTTATAAGAGAACTCAGCCAGTGGAAGTAGATCCACCCAATCATCCTGTAGGTGGCAGATAAAACAGCGGAGATACTGCTCCAGGGTCTGATTGGTTCGTTCTGTCTGTCCATTAGTCTGGGGATGAAAAGCAGAAGAAAGGTTTACTTTAATCTCCAATGCTGCACAGAAATTTTGCCAAAACCTTGAAGTGAATTGCACCCCTCGATCCGAAATGACCTCATCCGGTACTCCATGTAAGCGAAACACATTCTTAATCATCAAGTCTGATGTCTGTTTTGCAGTGGGTAAGCCGACACAAGGGATAAAATGAGCTGCCTTTGTTAGACGGTCAACCACCACTAGAATGGTGTTCTTCCCTTGAGAGGTTGGTAACTCCACAATGAAGTCCATAGAAATGGATCCCCACGGGCGGGACGGGGTGGGAAGAGGTTGCAACAGACCAGTTGGTGAGGAGCGAGGTGTTCTGCATCTTGCACAGACTTCACATGAAGTGACATAGTTTAAGACATCTTTCCTGTAAGTGGGCCACCAAAAGAAACGAGAAAGAAATTCTTGTGTCTTTAGAATTCCCCTATGCCCTGCTATCTTGGAATCGTGGATGAGTTGCAATACTCTCAATCTGACTGTTTCAGGTATATACAGACGTTGTCCCTGAATCCACACACCACTCTTAAAGACAAGACTTACGTCCCTTGGGGGTTGAGCCAACAAAGAATCCGCATGGTATGCTTCCTTGATGTCCTTAAGTAGGTCTTGATTATGAATCACTCCCAGGAATCTAGAGTCAGGAAGAATAGTCTTAGGAGGAGTAAGTGGACGTGTCTCTGCTGAATGAATCCTAGAGAGTGCATCAGCCTTTCCATTGCGCGATCCTGGTCTATAAGAAATGACAAAATTAAATTGGTTTAGGAAAAGATTCCAGCGAGCCTGGCGAGGAGTCAGGCACTTAGCCGACCTGATAAATTCAAGGTTACGATGGTCTGTCAGGACGACTATTTGCTGTGCAGCTTCCCTGAAGAAGGTGTCTCCATTCCTTGAAGGCGGCAATAATGGCCAACAATTCTCTATTGCCCACATCGTAGTTCCTCTCAGCCGAAGACAACTGCTGGGAAAAGAAGGCACAGGGATGCAAGACATTCTTCTCACCTGTTCTCTGAGAGAGTATAGCTCCAACGGCACAGTCTGAAGCATCCACCTCTATTATGAAGGCAAGCTCGGGGTTGGGATGTACTAAGATAGGTGCGGTGGTAAATTTATCCTTTAAACAGGAAAATGCTTCCTGAGCTTGCGGGGTCCAGGAGAACCTAGACTGTTTCCGGGTAAGTTGGGTGATAGGTGACACTACCTCAGAAAAATTCTTAATGAAACGTCTATAGAAGTTGGCAAACCCGATGAAACGCTGCACCTCCTTCACATTTCTAGGAATTAGCCAATCCTTGATGGCTTGGGTCTTGCTTCCATCCATACTAATCCCTTGCGTAGATAGTACATACCCCAGAAATTGAATTTCGGTCCTATGGAATTCACATTTTTCAAGTTTGATGTAGAGATGATTTTGTCTTAGGCGTTCTAAGACCATTCTCACATGTCCATGATGTTCCTCTGTGGAGTTAGAAAAAATTAGAATATCATCCAGATAAATCACCACAAATGTATCTAGGAGATCCCTGAAGATATCATTCACGAAGTGTTGGAAAGTGGCTGGGGCGGTACTCAGACCAAAAGGCATAACTAGATATTCAAAGTGTCCATAGCGTGACCTGAAAGCAGTCTTCCATTCATCCCCAGGTCTAATACGGACCAAGTTATAGGCCCCACGGAGATCCAGTTTAGAGAAAATTTTGGCATGCCGCACTCTCTCCAACAACTCAGGGATTAAAGGCAATGGATAACGGTTTCTAATAGTAACCTTATTGAGTTCCCTATAGTCTATGCAGGGTCTCAGAGATCCATCTTTCTTCTTCACAAAGAAGATGGGTGCACCTGCGGGAGATGAAGAGGGGCGTATGAAGCCCTTGGCTAAATTTTCGTCTATATAATCCTTCAAAGCTTTTAGCTCAGGCCCCACTAGGGGGTAGATCTTACCAAAAGGTATCTCGGCTCCAGGCAATAATTCAATTGGACAATCATATGGACGGTGAGGAGGAAGCTGATCAGCGTTCTTCTTGTCACATAAATCCACATAGTCCTGGTATACAGCTGGTAGTTCAGGGACTGACATGGTTCCTTTAGGAACAGAGCAAGCTGAAACTCCTTGACTCATCTGTTTCTCCGGAAAGTGTAATTCCTTGGTCTCCCAGTTAATCGTAGGATTCTGCGCCTGCAGCCATGGTAGCCCTAGAATAATGGGAAAGTGGGGAGAAGAGATAAGCATAAAAGACATTTTCTCCTGATGATCTTTACCCATAAGGACCCTCAAAGGCTCTGTTTCTTGATCCACTGGTCCAGAAGTCAGTAGAGAGCCATCCACAGTCTCCATCTGTACTGGAGTAGCCTTCTTCACTGAACGTATCCCCTGTTTCAGAGCAAAGGAGATATCCATAAAATTTCCACTTGCTCCTGAGTCGATCATAGCAGAGCTAGACACCCAGACTGAGTCAACCCAGAGTTTGATGGAAAGGAAGCAATGAGAATTGTTTCTTTTACAACTCAGCTGGGACACCGCTGAGGAAACTTGAAAAATTGCAGCGTTTATACCGTCATCGTCCCCAGAACTAACAGAGTTTAAGTCCGAGAAATCAAGATCTCTTGCAGCAGATCTCTCTGGAGCCTGAGGCTCGGACATGACAGAGCTCCTCTCGCAACACTCACAGTGAATGACTGCTGCAGTAGTCTTACGAGAACGGCTGGGGCAGTTTATAATGAAGTGCCCTGACTTACCACAGTAGAAACATAGATTTTCCTTTATACGATGTTCTTTGCGTGCATCACTAACCCGTCTTTGTAAAGAGTCCACCTGCATGGGTTCAGGTTCTGGTTCCCTTGTGATCCTACTCAAAGGTTCCTTAGCTGAGGAGGGAGGTAGTAAAAGGTTAGTGCGATTATTTTCGAACCATCTCTCTTGTCTGCGTTCAGTCAGACGAGCATCAATACGGATACAATAGTTAATAAAGTCACCTAACGCAGTGGGAGGGTCGGCACGAGCAAGTTCATCCTTAATCAGTGGAGACAACCCTTTCCGAAAAATAGATTTTTTAGCGGAAGTGTCCCAAGTGGTATCAAGAGCCCATCTCCTGAAATCCAGGGCATATTCGGCTACTGAACGCTTACCTTGGCGCAAAGTTAACATGGCTGCTTCAGCTGTTGCACCTCGATTGGGGTCATCAAACACCTGCCCCATGGCTGAAATAAAAGCATCAAGGTGATTCAAACAATCATCCTCAGTCTCAATCAGAGGGTTTGCCCACATCAAAGCCTTATTGGTAAGCAACATGATTATAGTAAGCACTTTGGATCGTTCAGTGGGAAATTGTGAAGCATGTGCAGAGAAAAATAAATTGCATTGATTAATAAATCCCCTGAATTTCTCACGTTCACCGCCAAAACGAAAAGGAGGTAATTTGGGGATCCCAGAACTCGGGGTTATGGCAGGAGCCTGGGCTCGTTCCTCTAGAGCCTCAATCCTGGCTCGCAATTCCTGGGTAGTCTGTCCAAACACTTGCAAATTATGATTAGTGAGGTCCTGTAGGCTTGCAAAACGGGTTTTTAAAGTCTGTACATCTGAAAGGATTGTATCAGTCACTCCGCAAAGTTCCTTTATGCGGGCCTCCATCTTCCAGATCTTTTAAGGCAGAAGTGCTGGAAGGAGAAGAGGAAAGGAAAAAAAAAAAAACAATAGTGTTTACCTGTGGTAACACTCCAGAGTAAAATTTTAAGGGAATGCGCTCACCTGGAATGGTTGTGAGAAGTCACAACCACTGTCATCACATAAGGTATTAAACGGACATCTGATATCCACAGTCACAGCAGACACGGCTTTCCCAGACCCAGCAGACACTAAACATTGGCTCCTGAATCTTGTCATGTATAGTGTACAGTTCCTATAGCGTCTTGTGCTTGGGTGCGAGGAAAACACAGGAGACATAGGTTGAAATGAAATGACTTGTATTACTTCATACAAGCATGCTGAAAAGTTCACACAGTTTGCAGGAACAGCGACAGGAGACACAGCAGGCCAGAGTAACTTCAAGCACTACAATAAATCTCCAAAGCAGGTTCAGGATCTCTTCTCTGTACCGTCATTCCTCTGCAAACATGGATTCACCAAACAGCAGGTTTCCAGAGTCCAAAAGTGTTCCAAGGTTCCTCAGTAGGGAATAGCTGGAGTACAAGTCCAAGGCTTCCAGGAGTCAGGTCACAGACTGACTGAGGCTTGATTCAGGAGCACTGATTGTTCAGCTGAGGCTGCTTAAGAAGCAAGAGGGAAAGATCAGGGTGGGAACATGAAAACTGGAAACTCCATATTAACTGAGGGCAAGAGCTGCAGAAAGACAGAAAGCAAAATGGCCGACGGAAAAACTGAGTTTCAAGGAACATGTCAACAGAGACAAAGAACCTTACAGGGGGTCCTATAATAACAATACAGGAGACACATTGGATTATAGTAGGTTCTGCGTATATGGGGTCATGGGTGTGAGGGGACTATAATAATATAGGAGATGCATTGGATTATACGAGGTCCTGCGCATATGGGGTCAGGGTGTGGGGGTCCTATAATAATAATATAGGAGACACATTGGATTATAGGAGGTCCTGCGTATATGGGGTCAGGGTGTGGGGGTCCTATAATAATAATATAGGAGACACATTGGATTATAGTAGGTTCTGCGTATATGGGGTCATGGGTGTGGGGGTCCTATAATAACAATATAGGAGACACATTGGATTATAGGAGGTTCTGCGTATATGGGGTCAGGGTGTGGGGGTCCTATAATAATAATATAGGAGACACATTGGATTATAGGAGGTCCTGTGTATATGGGGTCAGGGTGTGGGGGTCCTATAATAACAATATAGGAGACACATTGGATTATAGGAGGTCCTGTGTATATGGGGTCAGGGTGTGGGGGTCCTATAATAATAATATAGGAGACGCATTGGATTATAGGAGGTCCTGTGTATATGGGGTCAGGTGTGGGGGTCCTATAATAACAATATAGGAGACACATTGGATTATAGGAGGTCTGATATATGGTCATGGTGTGGGGTCCTATAATAAATATAGGAGACACATTGGATTATAGGAGGTCCTGCGTATATGGGGTCATGGGTGTGAGGATCCTATAATAACAATATAGGAGACACACTGGATTATAGGAGGTCCTGTGTATATGGGGTCAGGGTGTGGGGGTCCTATAATAACAATATAGGAGACACACTGGATTATAGGAGGTTCTGCATATATATGGTCATGGGTGTGTGGGGTCCTATCATCTCTAACAATTTGCTGTCTCAGATTCCACACCTTTATCCCCTCCATAGACTTTATTACACAGGATTATACTGGATCTCATTGGCTGCAGGGCTGGTTCTAAGCACATTCTAGAATGTTCTGATATCACAGGACAGGCGCCACGGTCACCTGTGCCAGGATATTATGACATCATGAAGGATATAGAAGCATCCGCTCAGCCAGAGCTCCGCTGAGGGTTACAGTAGGAGCGGAGAGTGAGTATGCGTGTCTTCTACTCTTGTTCTGTATTTATTATTACCCATTTCCGATCTCTAGAACCTTCTGATTTGTTATGACAAGCTTACTCTACTTCCCAATTCTCATGTCCCATCATTAGTAATGAGGAAACCTGATATTTGTTAATGAGCTCGTTATGGCGATATTTCCTATTGATAACACTGATATTTAGGATCCGGCGATTTATAAGGAAACTTCTCTATTTGTCCCATTCAGGATTTGGAGTTTATTTGTATCGAGCAAAAATGCAAGAGAAAATGATGTAAGTGGGAAATAAGAGGCGTCCAGTAATGAGAATAGTGAGTGTAATGCCGCCTGTATAGTGTAATGATGAGTGTCTGCTGTCCGATGGCTGCTCTTTATGCTCGGCCAAATGCCCGGACCAATCAGCTCGCTACGATTACGGCGATAATCAGCCCAATCCTCTCGCATGACAGAATCTGCAGTCGTGTGATCCCGGCATTGCAAGGAATCAATCGGTCACCAGGTTCTCACTCCCCATCTAAAATTATAGGAAAGATGTGTATCTTCGTACCAGTACTGTACTTCGTACAAGCTTGCAATTTGTTACCATCTTTTCAGTTAGCCATTAAAAGGTATCAACCACTGAGGACTCTCAAGTCTAAATATTTTTCCATCTAAAATTAACGATTCCAGCAATGTGTCACTTACTGGGCTGCTTGCTGCAGTTTTAATAAGATCCCTGTTTTCTCTGCTGCAGATCTAGCAGTTCTCTGAATACTGCGCTCTGCACAACCCGCTCAGACCACTGATTGGCAGCTTTCTGTGTGCACTGTGCATAGGCTGAAAGCTTACAAGCAAGTGTGGGTGCAGAGTTACACAGAGCTAATGAGTGTGGAGGACTACATGGCAGCAGATTTACTAGTCCTCTAGTGATAATCTCCTGCTGCTAAAACACTGATTTTATTGAACCTACAGCAAGCAGCTCAATAACGGACATCTTGCTGGAATCAGGGTCTGTATCCCTATATCATGCTGCTCCCATATTAAATGGAAAAAAAACTGCTGGAAGATCCCCTTTATCAGTGGAATATAGTAAATGTAAAACTGTTGGTACAGAAGGTCCCTAGAATGGAGGAGACGGGGAGGAATAGGACACATTTGTCCTGGTCATTAATACTGGGAACATCTTAATAATTACTGGCATTTGTAGATTTCAATATAAGATATATTTTCCATGTACAATAGGGAGAAGTACATTGAGTTCATGATGAAAAAAAACTGAACAGAAAAACATCTTCCTGGAGAAAATCGATCAGACTCTGTAAGTGCTGAGATTCATTGGCTTCTATCTAGGTTTCTTCTATCCCCTTATGATGAGCGCCTTCTAGTGGTGGCTGCAAGCAGACACAATGGGACCTTTAAAGAGTTAACGTATTGATTTTTATTTCAGAAATTAATAGTTCACATCAAATGATGCAACTTTATATCATGTCTTATCAGTAAAATCTGCTTCTGTCTCCTCCTGGACGGACTCTTTACTCTCAAATCATGGGTAGAAGCCCATACATTATTCTGCACGGGGCCCATATATTAATCTGCACGGGACACTTTTCTGTCTGTGTCCACTCCTGGCATCAACGCTCATCAAGAAACCTAATAACTACTTTCACAGATGTAAGCTAGTGGGCAGAGACTCGCTGTTATGTCTCCTATACACAGTACATTCATGGCCAAAAGTTTTGAGAATGACACAAATATTAATTTTTACAAAGTCTACTGCTTCACTTTTTCTAATGGCAATTTGCATATACTCCAGAATGTTATAAAGAGTGATCAGCTTAACAGCAATTACTTGCAAAGTCAATATTTGGCTAGAAAATGAACTTTATCCCCCAAAACACATTTCAACATCATTGCAGCCCTGCCTTAAAAGGACCAGCTAACCTCTTTTCAGTGATTGCTCCATTAACACAGGTGTGGGTGTTGATGAGGACATGGCTGGAGATCAATCTGTCATGATTAAATAAGAATGACACCACTGGACACTTTAAAAGGAGGCTGGTGCTTGGCATCATTGTTTCTCTTCTGTTAACCATGGTTATCTCTAAAGAAACACGTGCAGTCATCATTGCAATGCACAAAAATGGCCTAACAGGGAAGAGTATCGCAGCTAGAAAGATTGCACCTCAGTCAACAATCTATCGCATCATCAAGAACTTCAAGGAGAGAGGTTCCATTGTTGCCAAAAAGGCTCCAGGGTGCCCATGAAAGACCAGCAAGCGCCAGGACCGTCTCTTAAAAGTGTTTCAGCTGCGGGATCGGGCTACCAGCAGTGCAGAGCTTGCTCAGGAATGGCAGCAGGCAGGTGTGAGTGCATCTGCACGCACTGTGAGGCGGAGACTCTTGGAGCAAGGCCTGGTCTCAAGGAGGGCACCAAAGAAGCCACTTCTCTCCAGAAAAAACATCATGGACAGACTGATATTCTGCAAAAGGTACAGGCAGTGGACTGCTGAGGACTGGGGTAAAGTTATTTTCTCTGATGAATCCCCTTTTCAATTGTTTGGGACATCAGGAAAACGCCTCATTCGGAGAAGACAAGGTGAGCGCTACCACCAGTCTTGTCTCATGCCAACTGTTAAGCATCCTGAAACCATTCATGTGTGGGGTTGCTTCTCAGCCAAGGGAATCGGCTCTCTCACAGTCTTGCCTAAAAACACAGCCATGAATAAAGAATGGTACCAGAATGTCCTCCAAGAGCAACTTCTCCCAACTCTCCAAGAGCAGTTTGGCGATCAACAATGCCTTTTCCAGCATGATGGCGCACCTTGCCATAAAGCAAAGGTGATAACTAAATGGCTCAGGGAACAAAACATAGAAATTTTGGGTCCATGGCCTGGAAACTCCCCAGATCTTAATCCCATTGAGAACTTGTGGTCAATCATCAAGAGACGGGTGGACAAACAAAAACCTAAAAATTCTGACAAAATGAAAGCATTGATTGTGCAAGAATGGACTGCTATCAGTCAGGATTTGGTCCAGAAGTTGATTGAGAGCATGCCAGGGAGAATTGCAGAGGTCCTGAAGAAGAAGGGTCAACACTGCAAATATTGACTTGCTGCATTAACTCATTCTAACTGTCAATATAAGCTTTTGTTACTCATATGTTTGCAATTATATTTCTGTCTGTGATAAAAACATCTGTCAAACACACACATAAAAACCAGAGGGCAACAGATCATGTGAAAATATAATATTTGTGTCATTCTCAAAACTTTTGGCCATGACTGTACAGATACAGAAAGATTCCTGATCTTTTTCTCTGTGTAACACATATATAGAAGTAGCAGCAGCATGGAGGACATTATACAGCAGTACTCAGCAGTCTAGCTGTGAATCCAGCTCTTGGATCAGTGAAGCTTCTTTCTGACTGCAGCACTGTTTCTGTGTCTCTCTCTTCCTGTGTTCTCACTCTGCCCTTCACTTCTCCCTCTATGCAGACTATAATAGGCAGTGTAATCAGAGAGCTGACAATCTGTCTTGCTTTTACCAAGATAGATGTAACCTGTGTTTTTCTCTTCAGAGTGGACAGTGAGGTCAGGAGGCGGGGGAGGAGAAGTGGCTCATAAGTGGAGAAGGAAGCAGATTTCTCTGATACAATAAATGAGAAAGCTTCTTATATTTGCTTGTACTATTGAGTTTCTGACCATTTCTCACAAGTTGATGTACCTTCCATGTACAATAGTGAGGACCTCAGTGAGGATATGGAGACTCTGACGCAGGGAGAAACAGAAGTAATGAAAGAAATGATAGTGAAGAACATTGTGACGATGTAAGTGCAGAGAATTTTCTGATCTCATATAAGAAACCTTATAGATGACACCATGATGTAGATGTTCCCTTCTCCCCAATGTGTGATCACTGTATTCAGGACAGATAACAGAAAACCTGTCTGCACATGCTATACAAGTGTTTCTCAAAAAATTAGAATATCATCAGAAAGTTAATTTATTTCAGTTCTTCAATACAAAAAGTGAAACTCATATATTATATAGAGTCATTAGAAACAGAGTGATCTATTTCAAGTGTTTATTTCTGGTAATAAATCGGAGGGGACCTGGCTGACCTCCACAGAAGTGCAGGGAACAATGCAAAAAGCAAGCACAAAAATAAAAGCAGAAAATATCTTATCTGATACCAGAAGATGCAGGCAAGACTCAGCAAGCTTCCAAGTGAACCAGGAACCACAGTTTAGACAAGAACAATTGATCACCGGCAACCATGATGGGAGGGAACCTCCCTTATATAAGACCAGTCTGTAACTCCTGATTGCCAATCTTCATTGAATGGTTCAGTACTGTTTGTAACCACCAGAGGGAGCTTCTGCTCAGAATTCATTTCTAACACATTCACAACAGCATTCTATATACAGAGCAGTGATTGATCCCCTGCCGATGCTGCCCCATTCCTGAGCCAGTGTTAGTCAGTACAAAGGGCGCAGTTAGAGCCGCTCTCTATACACAGAGCAGTGAGTGATCCCCCGCTGGTGCCGCCCCAATCCTAAGCCAGTGTCAGTCAGTACAGGAGGTGCAGTCACAGCTGTTCTCTATTAACAGAGTGGTGACTAATACCCTGCCAGTGCTGTCGGCGCAGTTACAGCTGCTCTTAATACACAGTGTTATGTTTCGGTAGCTGAGGAGAGCAGGCAAAAAGGCAATACACCAGAGCAGTTGGAATCTATGAGATTGCAGTACCCTGACTAACCACCACAACTAGAGGCAGCCATGGAGCGTTCCTACGTTGGTCCTAGACGCCTCGTCACAGCCTGAGAAACTAACTACACCTAAAGACAGAAACAGGAAAGCTATCTGCCCCGGAGCAGAACCCCAAAGATAATAGAAAGCCCCCAAACATGTAATGGCGGTTAGACAAGAGGAAATACTGACACAGAAAGAAAATAGTATGAGCAAACGCTGGGGCCCAAACTATCTAAATAGAAAAGGATAGGAAGGGTACTTACTGCAATCCCAGAAAACCCTGAAAAGCACCAACTTTACTAATTTCAAAATCACCTGAGATCACACGACCTCTACCACCTAAATTAGTTCTCTGGTGTAACAAAATCAAAACAGCAGCCACTGAAAAAACTGTAAAAAGCAAAAGAACAAAACTCAGTGGCTGAACTAAACTGAGAGGGCAGAAGCCCCCGGAGGGGACCCTGAAGGCCCCCAAAGAAGTGCAGTACAAAATGCAAAAATATAGCACAAACACAAAAGAAGCAAAAGTCTTATCTGTAAGCAGGAGATGCAGACACGACACAGCAGGCTACAAGGGAAACTGGAATGAAGGATTCAGACCAGAACAATTGATCACCGGCAACCCTGATGGGAAAATGACTCCCTTATATAAGACCAGTCAGTAACACCTGATTCCCAGTTCTCACAATCTTCACTAGCACCGCTTGTAACCACCAGAGGGAGCCTCTGCTCAGAACTCATCTCAAACCCATTCACAACAACACAGACTATCCAGCAAAGCCACTAAAGGAGACTCAAGGCCTCCAAAAATTCAATATAAACAGCAGAAAAAAACATCAACACTTGCCTACCCAGTTCTCAGAACAAATGCACTGCAGGGTGCAGCTAGCCCATAAAGCAAGATGTTAGCAGCACAGGTGCAAAATACCAGATGAAACAGCCACTCTCCACATACCCATATAGGGAGGGGGTGACTGCCCAGCATACAGTTGCACAATAAAGGCCCACATAGGGTGCCGTTCACACAAGGATACTGCATAGTGTCCGCTTCACAGCCTATTAGTCACGCCCCTACTCTTCAATTAGGCGGGCTGGCCAGTACACTGTCAATGCGCACCCTATGTGGGCCTTTATTGTGCAACTGTATACTGGGCAGTCACCCCCTCCCTATATGGGTATGTGGAGAGTGGCTGTTTCATCTGGTATTTTGCACCTGTGCTGCTAACATCTTGCTTTATGGGCTAGGTGCACCCTGCAGTGCATTTGTTCTGAGATCTGGGTAGGTAAGTGTTGATGTTTTTTTCTGCTGTTTATCTTTATACACAGAGCAGTGATTGATGCCCCACCAGTGCCGCCCCAATCCTGAGCCAGTGTTAGTCAGTACAGAGGGCGCAGTTAGAGCCGCTCTCTATACACAGAGCAGTGATTGATCCCCCGCTGGTGCTGACCCAATATTGAGCCAGTGTCAGTCACTACAGAGGGCGCAGTTACAGCCGCTCTCTATACACAGAGCAGTGAATGATCCCCCGCTGGTGCCGCCCCAATCCTGAGCCAGTGTCAGTCAGTACAGGAGGTGCATATCAAAAAACTGACCGGCACATCCAAACATAGATTCAGTGTGAACAGGTGCTAAACCTAGAGTCACCAACTCATATACATACAAGAGACAAAAAGGTGGCACACTGTAGCGCTATAGCTTGCAAACACGAAATATGAAAAATATGAAAAATGAATTGCATCATTACCTTAGAAATATGAAAAATTGAGAAGTCTTAGCGCATAAGATGGCCAAATTAAGTGAGCCTGATAGCCACATCAAGGCTCTTCTCGTATATCAGGTCCTAACTAATGCCTATCCTCGCTTAGAAAAGTCTGTCTGCATGGGAACGTATGAATCCTCTCTTCAGACTAAAATCTACATCTCTGTGGAGGGGTGATGAACCTGTTGTAATTAAAAAGCCTGTGACCACCAGGTGGAGTGCTCAGGTAGAAGGTAAATGAATACATATCAAAAAACTGACCGGCACATCCAAACATAGATTCAGTGTGAACAGGTGCTAAACCTAGAGTCACCAACTCATATACATACAAGAGAAAAAAAGGTAGCACACTGTAGCGCTATAGCTTGCAAACACGAAATATGAAAAATATGAAAAATGAATTGCATCATTACCTTAGAAATATGAATAATTGAGAAGTCTTAGCGCATAAGATGGCCAAATTATGTGAGCCTGATAGCCACGTATGTATATGAGTTGGTGACTCTAGGTTTAGCACCTGTTCACACTGAATCTATGTTTGGATGTGCCGGTCAGTTTTTTGATATGTATTCATTTACCTTCTACCTGAGCACTCCACCTGGTGGTCACAGGCTTTTTAATTACAACAGGTTCATCACCCCTCCACAGAGATGTAGATTTTAGTCTGAAGAGAGGATTCATACGTTCCCATGCAGACAGACTTTTCTAAGCGAGGATAGGCATTAGTTAGGACCTGATATACGAGAAGAGCCTTGACGTGGCTATCAGGCTCACATAATTTGGCCATCTTATGCGCTAAGACTTCTCAATTTTTCATATTTCTAAGGTAATGATGCTATTCATTTTTCATATTTTTCATATTTCGTGTTTGCAAGCTATAGCGCTACAGTGTGCTACCTTTTTTTCTCTTGTATGTATATGAGTTGGTGACTCTAGGTTTAGCACCTGTTCACACTGAATCTATGTTTGGATGTGCCGGTCAGTTTTTTGATATGTATTCATTTACCTTCTACCTGAGCACTCCACCTGGTGGTCACAGGCTTTTTAATTACAACAGGTTCATCACCCCTCCACAGAGATGTAGATTTTAGTCTGAAGAGAGGATTCATACGTTCCCATGCAGACAGACTTTTCTAAGCGAGGATATGCATTAGTTAGGACCTGATATACGAGAAGAGCCTTGACGTGGCTATCAGGCTCACATAATTTGGCAATCTTATGCGCTAAGACTTCTCAATTTTTCATATTTCTAAGGTAATGATGCAATTCATTTTTCATATTTTTCATATTTCGTGTTTGCAAGCTATAGCGTTACAGTGTGCTACCTTTTTTTCTCTTGTATGTATATGAGTTGGTGACTCTAGGTTTAGCACCTGTTCACACTGAATCTATGTTTGGATGTGCCGGTCAGTTTTTTGATATGTATTCATTTACCTTCTACCTGAGCACTCCACCTGGTGGTCACAGGCTTTTTAATTACAACAGGTTCATCACCCCTCCACAGAGATGTAGATTTTAGTATGAAGAGAGGATTCATACGTTCCCATGCAGACAGACTTTTCTAAGCGAGGATAGGCATTAGTTAGGACCTGATATACGAGAAGAGCCTTGACGTGGCTATCAGGCTCACATAATTTGGCCATCTTATGCGCTAAGACTTCTCAATTTTTCATATTTCTAAGGTAATGATGCAATTCATTTTTCATATTTTTCATATTTCGTGTTTGCAAGCTATAGCGCTACAGTGTGCTACCTTTTTTTTCTCTTGTATGTATATGAGTTGGTGACTCTAGGTTTAGCACCTGTTCACCTGAATCTATGTTTGGATGTGCCGGTCAGTTTTTTGATATGTATTCATTTACCTTCTACCTGAGCACTCCACCTGGTGGTCACAGGCTTTTTAATTACAACAGGTTCATCACCCCTCCACAGAGATGTAGATTTTAGTCTGAAGAGAGGATTCATACGTTCCCATGCAGACAGACTTTTCTAAGCGAGGATAGGCATTAGTTAGGA
Source organism: Oophaga sylvatica (assembly GCA_033576555.1). NCBI lineage: Eukaryota > Metazoa > Chordata > Amphibia > Anura > Dendrobatidae > Oophaga > Oophaga sylvatica. The sequence continues at coordinate 26,361 of JARQOD010002528.1, read as the reverse complement.
CCTGATATACGAGAAGAGCCTTGACGTGGCTATCAGGCTCACATAATTTGGCCATCTTATGCGCTAAGACTTCTCAATTTTTCATATTTCTAAGGTAATGATGCAGTACAGGGGGTGCAGTCACGGCTGTTCTCTATTAACAGAGTGGTGACTAATACCCTGCCAGTGCTGCCCTAATCCTGAGCCAGTGTCAGTCAGTACAGGGGGCGCAGTTACAGCTGCTCTCTATACACAGAGCGGTGACTGATCCCGCCGGTGCTGCACCAATCCTGAGCTAGTGTCAGTCAGTACAGGGGACGTGGTTACAGCCGTTCTCTATACACAGAGCGGTGGCTGATCCCCCGCCGGTGCTGCCCCAATACTGAGCCAGTGTTATTCAGTACAGAGGGCGCAGTTACAGCCGCTCTCTATACACAGAGCAGTGAGTGATCCCCCGCTGGTGCTGACCCAATACTGAACCAGTGTCAGTCAGTACAGAGGGCGCAGTTACAGCCGCTCTCTATACACAGAGCAGTGAGTGATCGCCCGCTGGTGCTGACCCAATCCTGAACTAGTGTCAGTCAGTACAGAGGGCGCAGTTACAGCTGCTCTCTATACACAGAGCAGTGAGTGATCCCCCGCTGGTGCCGCCCCAATCCTGAGCCAGTGTCAGTCAGTACAGGGGGTGCAGTCACAGCTGTTCTCTATTAACAGAGTGGTGACTAATACCCTGCCAGTGCTGCCCTAATCCTGAGCCAGTGTCAGTCAGTACAGGGGACGCAGTTACAGCTGCTCTCTATACACAGAGCGGTGACTGATCCCGCCGCTGCTGCACCAATCCTGAGCTAGTGTCAGTCAGTACAGGGGACGTGGTTACAGTCGTTCTCTATACACAGAGCGGTGGCTGATCCCCCGCCGGTGCTGCCCCAATACTGAGCCAGTGTTATTCAGTACAGAGGGCGCAGTTACAGCCGCTCTCTATACACAGAGCAGTGAGTGATCGCCCGCTGGTGCTGACCCAATCCTGAACTAGTGTCAGTCAGTACAGAGGGTGCAGTTACAGCTGCTCTCTATACACAGAGCAGTGAGTGATCCCCCGCTGGTGCCGCCCCAATCCTGAGCTAGTGTCAGTCAGTACAGAGGGCGCTGTCACAGTTGTTCTCTATTAACAGGGTGGTGACTAATACCCTGCCAGTGCTGCCCTAATCCTGAGCCAGTGTCAGTCAGTACAGGGGACGCAGTTACAGCTGCTCTCTATACACAGAGCGGTGACTGATCCCGCCGGTGCTGCACCAATCCTGAGCTAGTGTCAGTCAGTACAGGGGACGTGGTTACAGCCGTTCTCTATACACAGAGCAATGGCTGATCCCCGCCTGTGCTGCCCCAATCCTGAGCCAGCGACAGTCAGTACAGGGGGTGCAGTTATAGCTGCTCTCTAAACACAGAGCAGTGACTGATTACCCGCCGATGCTGCCCCAATCCTGAGCCAGTATCAGACAGTACAGAGGACGCTGTTACAGAAAATGTCCCCATCATTATATCACTGAATAAGTCTGGGATAGACGTATATGAGAAACAGAGGCGTAGTTAGGGTTTTGGCTCGGGGGGGGCGAAACTTCTCAGTGGGCTCCTAACCAGGTAACCTTGATTAAACTGGGTGACACACCCTAATAGTGGAGGATAACCTCAGTAGATGACCGCGATGTTACTGAAAAGAATCTATATAAAAGACGAACATGGATATTACCGCCATATATTAAGTTGTAGATATCAGTCCTACAGAACATGTAAGAGATCACAGCACAGTTACAGATAATGACTTACTGCTGATGTTCTTTCTGATGGAGTCGTTCATTTTTCATGTCTTTTCCATCAGACCCAGACTGACATTACAACTTCTTCCACCCAGGACTCGGCTGCAAAGAATACAACAAAGACACATCTGACTTCTCACATTTTCAGCACAGTCCCCAATGGGACTTATTCCCATCCTGCACAAACCCCTTATCCTGCTGATACCCCAATACTGAGCCGCTGCTGCCTTATGTGTCCCTATTACTGCACCTGCTGGGTGGTTCTGTGTGTCACCTAAATTTTAAAGCAACCCTCTAGAACAGGGTTCCCCAACTCCAGTCCTCAAGGCCCACCAACAGGTCATGTTTTCAGGATTTCCTTTGTATTGCACAGGTGATGCAATTATCACCTGGGCAATACTAAGGAAATCCTGAAAACATGACCTGTTGGTGGGCCTTGAGAACTGGAGTTGGGGAACCCTGCTCTAGAATATAGTAATGCCGGGTGCAAGTGCCCTAAAAACAGTGCCCACATTTTGTCCCCTAAAAAGAAATATTGCCCTGTGTGCCCCTTTGACAGTCACAGTCACCTGAGTTCGCCTATAGCAATAAGTGCCCACTTTACATTTAATAATGTCCCAAGTTTCCCCCCTGTACAGCTCCCCTATACACAGTATGATGCTCTCTTATACACAGTATAATTCCCCGTCACTGTATCTATACTGACCCCTTAATATCCTCCAAACTGTTAAATGACTCTGAGATAACAGATAATAACCCCTGTTAAATGGCTCCAACACTGTATGATGGCCACATCACTGTAATCTCCACACTGTATGATGGCCCCCTAGATAGCCTCCATATATCATAACACACCAGATAGTCCTCAATATAGTATAATGCACTCCCCATAGGCCTTCGTATAGTATCATGCACTCCCCATAGGTCTCCATATAGTATCATGCACTCCCCATAGGCAGAATCTTTAGTTTAATGTACCCCCCATAGGCAGACTCTACAGTATATTGCACTCCCCATAGGCAAAGTCTATAGTATAATGCACTCCCCGTAGGCAGACTCTATAGTGTAATGCACTTCACATAGGTAGACTATAGTATAATGCAGTTCCCATAGGAAGACTATATAGTATAATGCAGCCCCCATAGGCAGCCTCTATAGCGTAATGCATCCCCATAGGCAGCGTCTATATGGAAGGCTGTAAATCTGTCCCCAATCACCTCTGCAAGGCATAAAAATGACCTCTCATTATACTCACCAACGGCGCTCACCAAGGCATAGCTGGTCTTGACTTAAGATCACCATCCTCCATTACTGCATCATCTGGATGACACGTTCTATGTCATCCACACAGTGTCACCCAATGTGCTCCTGTGCAGGCGCACTTCTCTCTGGGCTGCTGAAAGCAGAGCTAAGTACTGTACTGCGTACGCGCTGGGAAAGGCCAAAGGGCGCTGATGACCTGGAAGTAAAGCCGGCGCATGCGCACTACAATATTGTGCTCTGACTTCAGTAGGGCAAAGATAAGTGCACCTGCACAGGAGTGCGATAGAGGACACTGAATGCATGATGTAGGACGCATCTTCCACACGAAGTGGGACAGCGATCACAGGAAGAGGGTAGGCGCCGGATCAAGACTAGAGACGCCCTGACTGCGCCGTCTGTGAGCATAGTAAAAGCTCTTTTTTGTGCCTTGCATAGAGGATTGAGGACATATAGAGGGCATTCTAGAACACTGTATGTTAGGGCGTACAGATGTTGGCTGGACCTTATATGGGGACAGCCTGCTGAAAGGCTCCCTTTAATCTGCGAGACCTGCAGCCACTGTCTTTTAGCCACATTTAAAGGCCATCCTGCAAGATTCCAGCCGCTCGCAAACTTAGCAAAATAATCATTCTCCTTCTCGTAAGCTAATCAGCAGCATCCAGTCGGATGAGTGTCTATGGTCCCTGCTCAGCGCCTCCTCTGACCCCACAATGGCCACCATCCTCCTGCCTTTACTGACGTGGCTGATGTCTCCTATGTCATCCAGTCTGTTGCGCTGCGCAGCTCCTGTTCCCTCCTGTGCAGGTGCGAGAGCTGGACAGACAGTGGATGACATGGGAGACGTCAGCCATGTCAATCAAAGCAGGAGAGACGATGGATCAGGCCCATAGTGAGCAACTGTTGTCCACACAAGCCCTATATCCGGGGAGCTCACTCAGCCCCCCTTTCCATTTACTAGTGCTCTCTGTTATCAGCTTCTCATTTTCTGCCATATTGGCCATTTAGATACTTCAGATAACAGAGTATATAGTTTTACAAGGATACAGGACTAACTTCTAACATAAACATCCCCGAAAATATGAACTTTATTAAGATACTTTTAAAATGTCCAAGCAAAAACTCCACCGAAAGCAACTGTGAAAAAATGTGTAAAAAGAGAATTTTTACACTTTGAGGCGGTAGCACAGCCAGCACAATCATTGATCCTGAGTTACTGGTCTAACATGGGGCCATCTTGTCCACATGATCAATGCGTTGGCCACTGCCAAAGAGGATCGCCATATTAATGTAAGTTACTGGATGTATATATAACATAACCCACCCATGGGCGTACCCAGGATCAAAACTAGGGGGGCAGCACCTGATACGTCACAGCAGCCCTGCCCTATAACGTCACCAGCCAGCCCCAGCACACCTGTATACGTCACCAGCCAGCCCCAGCAGCACCTGTATACGTCACCAGCCAGCCCCAGCACCTGTATACGTCACCAGCCAGCCCAGCAGCACCTGTATACGTCACCAGCCAACCCCAGCAGCAGCTGTATACGTCACCAGCCAGCCCCAGCACCTGTATACATCACCAGCCAGCCCCAGCAGCACCTGTATACGTCACCAGCCAGCCCCAGCAGCACCTGTATACGTCACCAGCCAGCCCCAGCACCTGTATACGTCACCAGCCAGCCCCAGCACCTGTATACGTCACCAGCCAGCCCCAGCAGCACCTGTATACGTCACCAGCCAACCCCAGCAGCAGCTGTATACGTCACCAGCCAGCCCCAGCACCTGTATACGTCACCAGCCAGCCGCAGCACCTGAATACGTCACCAGCCAGCCCCAGCAGCACCTGTATACGTCACCAGCCAGCCCCAGCAGCTGCTGTATATGTCACCAGCCAGCCCCAGCACCTGTATACGTCACCAGCCAGCCCCAGCAGCACCTGTATACGTCACCAGCCAGCCCCAGCACCTGTATACGTCACCAGCCAGCCCCAGCAGCACCTGTATACGTCACCAGCCAGCCCCAGCAGCACCTGTATACGTCACCAGCCAGCCCCAGCACCTGTATACATCACCAGCCAGCCCCAGCAGCACCTGTATACGTCACCAGCCAGCCCCAGCAGCACCTGTATACGTCACCAGCCAGCCCCAGCAGCACCTGTATACGTCACCAGCCAGCCCCAGCAGCACCTGTCTACGTCACCAGCCAGCCCCAGCAGCACCTGTATACGTCACCAGCCAGCCCCAGCACCTGTATACGTCACCAGCCAGCCCCAGCAGCACCTGTATACGTCACCAGCCAGCCCCAGCAGCACCTGTATACGTCACCAGCCAGCCCCAGCACCTGTATACGTCACCAGCCAGCCCCAGCACCTGTATACATCACCAGCCAGCCCCAGCAGCACCTGTATACGTCACCAGCCAGCCCCAGCACCTGTATACGTCACCAACCTCAGCCTTCAGCGCGGTGGAGGAGTCACACCGGGCTCTGCCTCTCTGCTGTGCCGCCGCAGCTGATGATACAGGCCAGCCGCCAGGGCCTGCCGAGTCGCCGACCGCCGCCGGTGTCAACCACCACCACTGTCTGCCTGGTAGGGTGGGAGCTGCTGGCTGCTGCAGCCAATTGCTGAAGGGGCGAGAGAGCAGCAGAGCGCGCTCTCTCCGCCCACAAAGAACGTCCTGACGTAAACGTCAGGACGTTCTAACTTCTTAACGGAGGCCCCTGCCTTATCCCGGGCCGACCCTCTCTGTGTCACTGTGCGTGCGTCGCACTCGCCGGCGCAGACAGCCAGGCGGCCCAGAAAGCACCTTTTAAAGGGCCGGCGCCGCGGCCTAGCGGTCCGCCGCCCGCGGGCTGATGTTGATGCCTGATGCCTCCCCTGCTCCTAGGGGGGGGGCACTTGCCCCCCCTGCCCCATGGTGGGTACGCCCATGTTGATGCCTGATGCCTCCCCTGCTCCTAGGGGGGCACTTGCCCCCCTGCCCCACGGTGGGTACGCCCATGAACCCACCAGATGGGGATGGCATGAGGCAAAACCAAGAAAACTGAAAAGCAACATGGTTTCTTGAACTTAGATGCCTATACACAGATCAGATACATATTTTTATGCTTCGGTCTGCCTACATATAATGTCATTTCCCAAGATACTTGTGAGTCTTTCATTTTTATCATGTCAAGCAATAAACTTTCAGACAACTAGTATGTGTATATTGACACCTACAGATCTGATCTACCTTTGTGCTATTGTAAACGCATGAAATAAATTATGTGCCAAGACACTTATGGATCACATGTCAGTTTTCAGTGTCTGTCCAGCTTGCAGCATAAACAAGACATACAAGTGTAAGAGCCTTCATTGCTTTATATCCTGTATTCAAAGCTGTAACAGATCAGACATCTGAAATCTCACATAGTAAATGCCGTGTGGTAAGATCTCCTCAGTCCGGTGCGGTGTCCAGGGCGTCTTCTGGTCCTGGGGCTGCTCCAGCCTCCTTGGCCGTCAGGCTCCTCCAGGCAGAAGCAGACAGGGAGCTCCCAGTCAGGCAGAGCTCCGCGGCGTCCCGGCTGCTGCTGGCGCTGATGGCTTCTCTGCAGCAGGGAGGTGAATGAGAGCTGCTCAGCCAGGATTGGGTGATGACCTCCCTTCCCTCTCTCCTCCAGACTGCAGAAGAGCGCTCACATGACTCACTCCCTGCACTCTGATTGGACGCCTGTTTTTCCTTCTCTCTGTGACTCCCTGTAATCGCGTTTGGTAACTTTGCATGTTACTTTAGATACATGCGCAGTACAAACACAGGGGAAATAAAAGATAATCATTGACCGGAGGCAGGGGCCCCTTAGGGGATGGGTCCCGTGACGCTGGCCCTGACAGTAGTGTAGCTCCGGGTGGGCCCCCTCAGAGTGCAGGGCCCGGGGCGACCGCCCCTCTGCCCCCGGTAGCTCCGTTACTGATGAGAAGTGAATCATTTGGGCCGATGAACCATAAGGTCTCTTTATGCCACCAGCCTTCTAGGTGTCGTCTGTCCATATACAGGGGGCGCCCTCTAGTGGTAGCTTAATGAAGACAAAATGGTGTCATTTGTGTGATGTAGATGGAAAATGTTGGGAAAGTATCTTGGATGGAGGCCGAGGGGCGGAATATCTTCACTAATGCTCCTCAGATTGCTGAGATTGCTCCACTTACATATGAGATGATGATATATATCTTCCTTGTACAACAGATGGGACATCAAACAACTAATTCAAGACAAAATAGAGGAGACAGAGGTGATCTTGATGGAGGAAACTTTGTAAGTGCTTTTTCTTCAGGTAGAGACGATATAAACCTGTCAGCACAACTATATATCTGTCTACACTGATAGTTATTATTCAGTGGGTGACAGTCCTTTCTCAGTCTCGGAGGTTTATAGGACACATGATTTAGAGGAAGTATAATTATTTGACTCTGTAATATGGGCCCCTGGAGAAAAAAACATGACCAGCATTTGTCTGTGGCTCTTTTAGAAAGACAGGAGTTATAATTCTCATTTTGTAGACTTTCTATAGCATACCTCTGTCTAGGATCCTGGATTTGGGAGCTGTTTCAGGAGGTCAGCACATGTCTAATCTGTATCCTCATAGATATGGCTGAATGCAGTAGTGGAGCAGAGAGCTGTCAGCTCCCTGCACCATTACACAGCCTGTGCTTCCCTGCACTGTCTAAGGTCTGGTGCCGCAGACATAATGATGGCACTAGATCATGCTTGTAGTGTCCGGCCACACACAGCACAGAACAGAGCAGCCTGTAGATTCAGGCTTATCAGGGGAACTATACATTGGGAGGTTTGTGTTTTTTTTTTGCTATTGCACTGTTCTGAGTGTGGTCACATTGTAGAAGGATTATCTTTATTCTCATTTGCACAAGGAAAGACTAGAAGCAATGGGATTAAACTGAATAGGAGGAGACACAGATTAGATATTAGAAAAAACTTTTTGACAGAGTGATCAATGAGTGGAACAGGCTGCCACGAGAGGTGGTGAGTTCTCCTTCAATGGAAGTCTTCAAACAGAGGCTGGACAGACATCTGTCTGGGATGATTTAGTGAATCCTGCTTTGAGCAGGGGGTTGGACCAGATGAACGAGGAGGTCCCTTCCAACTCTACCATTCTATGATTCTATGGTGAGGTGGGCACCAGGTTGGGCATTCTGAGGCATTGTACTGAGCGTGACGGAGCACCTTGGGGCATTATATTGTGGGGGCACCATAGTGCGAGAAGGACCACTTTGGGGCGTTATGCTGTGTGTGGGTTTTACTTTTTGTTGTCCCATGTGTGGGGGCATCGTAATGTGTGTGTTTGGGGTATTACCCTATGGGTGGGAATGCATCACTGGGCCATCATACTGTATGAAGGGGCATCGTGGGGTGCCATACTGGGGGGTTATAATGTGGGGGTGGGTATATACGGGGGTATTTTACTGGGATAGGACACTAAGTGCACTCACAACACAGGACCTTCTATTCTGTCTGCCACAGTTGGGGTACAATATAGGAATGTGATACTATAAGAGCGCTGGACCCCATATGTAATCACCAGTTCAGATGTAACAGACAGTAATTACCTAAAACCATTCCCATCCCTTCTTTCCTCCAAATATTAAAGTGGAAAAGAAAAAGCAAAATGTCACTTTATTGAAGATTTGGAATTTATGCAAAAAGTAAACATAGGGAGTGCACCATTCAGGGGCCTTATGGGCATTTCAACCCCTTAATGACGTGACTAATTTTAACTTTAAGAAACAGTTACTTTTTTTAATAGAACAAAAAACTTTAGTGGAGTTACATTCAGAAAGAAAAACTAAGGCCCAGAAACATCAAGGTGGTGTTGATGAGGGTGACTCTTCTGATCCATGAAGGGATGTTCGCCTCTTCTGAAAGCAGGACCCACCTTTGGCTTCTGACATCCCAAACTGGTTTAGGATTGCGGAAATGGTAGATCTTTGGTTGAGAAGAAAACTCCCATCTTCCTCTCTCTGAATTTGGATTACCAAATAATATGTCACATTTCCAAGGCCCTTAGTCTCAAAGTGCTGGCTGAGAATTTCACCTAGCTTTGCAATTTCTTTCTCATCTTGATGAGACATGATTACATCGTCTACATATAGGAGAACACCTGGCAGTCTGTTTTGAAGACAGCAAGCTGTCATGATGGCTTCTCCCCAATATGTTGTAGGTAGATTTGTATCAAACACAATTCTTCCACTTTCACAGAGAGTACAGTTCTTTCTCTCTGCAGTGCCATTTTGTTGTGTGTTGTATGGAATGGTAGTCTGAAACACGATTCCATTCTTTTTCAAAATGGTTTGCACCTTAACACTTGTATATTCGGTTCCATTATCTGCACGCAGGGCTTTTGTCATTCTTCCAAATTTGTTAAAGACTACAGCAAGATATTCTTCAAGTTTTTATGGAACTTCATCCTTACTGTGCAGCAGGTAGGTGACTCTTTATCTGGAGTAGTGATCAATAAATGTGAGAAAACATATCTTCTTGCTAGGAGTTTGAACACTCATTGGACCGCATACATCTGTCTGTATCAGATCCAGTGGCTGTGCAGATCTAGTGGTGCTTGTTTTAGGAAAGAATTTTCTGGACATTTTCCCTTTAAGACAGCTGGTGCACTTCATCATTTGACTACACTGTTTGATTCCAATACCATTTTCAAGTTGAGCTAGCATCCTTGCTGCTTCTGGGTCTTGCTGCCCAAGACGTCTGTGGATACAGTTCAGATCTTGTCTAGCACTGTACACTCTTTCTTTGAATTTTAGCTGATAAAGTTCATCTTGGATTTTACATTCTGCAAGAGTGTGACCCTTCTTTGAGATGATGCAGCTGTTATCTTTAAAAGTAACTACATTCCCCTTTTGCGTGAGCTTCTTTACTGACAGAAGATTGCTTTCAAGACTGGTAACATAGAGAACGTCTTTTATATTGGGATCTTTCTGCATTGTACAGAGGAAACTGGACAGTGAAGGTAGCGATCTCCTACTCCTTCTGAAGTCACATAGTGACCATTAGCTAAGATTACCTTTTCTGACTTGCTTTCATTAAGGTCAGTTCAGAAATCCTTGTTATTTGTCATATATCTATACATCATATACTGTATGCCTTGCAGATGGGCTTGTACTGGCATTAAATCCAGCTTCAACACATGCAGAATCTTCCTTTACAGCTGTTTTAACCCTTTGATGACTGTTCTGCTTTTTAAGCTGACACTCTTGTTTTCCAAATTCTGCAGTCTGCTTTAAGGTGGCCAAGCTTTTTACAGACAAAACATTCACAAGTTTCTCTTATATTGCTCTTATAGTTAGGTAAATCCTGTGTCTTTAATGCTGTTTATGCTCTGGATTCATTACTGCTGTTTACATGATGTTTTTCCTCTTGAATTCATCCACAAGTTTGCCTTTAACATACTCTAGTGTCAGCTCATCATCTGGCTGTGCATCTAGTGCAGTCACAAGTGTCTCATAACTTTAAGGAAGACCACTTAATAGAAGTGCAGCAACATGAAAATCTTTAATTTCTTCTCCAATACCCCTGATACTTTCCACAATCTCTAGGGTGTTTCTTATATAGTCCTGCATATTCTGTCCATCACTTAGCTTAGACTAATACAGCTTTCTCATGAGATAAAGCTTATTGCTGAGATTTGATCTTTCATGCACTTTCTGTAACACATACCACATCTCCTTTGCAATTGCACACTTGCAGATATGCACAATCTGATTATCATTTACAATGAGAGAGATAGTGCTTTGTGCTTTCTGATCCTTCTTTAGCTAATCATCCAGTAATGGGTGAGGCACTTGTTCCTGAGTATATTTCCACGCTCGTACCTTCTCTTATGAGCAGAATCTTCACCTTGAATTTCCAGGACTGGTAGTTCTGGTTAGTGAGGCTTAACACTGAGAACTTGACAGGATTGCTGCTAGTGGACATCTTCTCTGTTGCTCTGTACTGTTTTTGCTTTGGGCTTCTGTTGCTGTTTTACTCTGGGGTTCTGGCCCACAACGTGTTAGCAGTGGATTATTCAGGATACTCTCCAAGCGTGTGACAACAGAGCTTCTTCATTCAGGAACAATCAGGAACAATATATGATAAGTTTAATAGATCAGGAATAAATCATTTATGTTTGTCTATCTGTGCAGCATCTACAGCAGGCTGCTTCTTAAGGGTGTGTTTCCACCATCAGTATTCCGTCAGTAATTGCTGTGTGTTTGACGCTGTGCGCTGGCGCAGCGTCAAGCACGCAGCGTCCTGATGTTACAGCATAGTGGAGGGGATTTCAAGAAATCCCATCTCCACTATGCGTAAAAACACGCAGGCGGAAGACCTGCGTTAACGGACATGCTGCGTGTCTTTTCAGATCGTAGCATGTCCTACTCCCTTGCGGCGACGGAACGTCGCCGCAAAGGAAATAACACAGGCCTATGTAGTACTGCGTACAAAAAAAGGTTGCACTCTATCGTGCCAAAGCAAGTCAATGTGAAATATGAAACATGAATAGCAATATGGCTTTTGAATATTAGAAAAAAATGAATGAGACGCTTTGCACAAAATTTGGCCAAATAATGCCTGCCCATACACCAACGTCAAGGTGGTCTCAGAACGTATGGGTCCCTGCCTATGTGAACATACCTCTATTAGGCTGACATCTGAATTCCTGGGTGAATGTGGACACCTCTGTCAGTAAAGCTTGCCTTTTCTGGGTGAGCAGGAACCTGCTATAATTAAAATCACCACATGGTGATGGGCGGAGTGCTCGGTCAGTAAGCTAACATAGAAGTAAAAGAAAACTGACTGGCACATCCAAACCAGTGTGAATTAGGTGCAAACCAGGAGCAGCTACCTCCATAGACAATATACAAAAAAAGGTTGCACTCTATCGTGCCAAAGCAAGTCAATGTGAAATATGAAACATGAATAGCAATATGGCTTTTGAATATTAGAAAAAAATGAATGAGACGCTTTGCACAAAATTTGGCCAAATAATGCCTGCCCATACACCAACGTCAAGGTGGTCTCAGAACGTATGGGTCCCTGCCTATGTGAACATACCTCTATTAGGCTGACATCTGAATTCCTGGGTGAATGTGGACACTTCTGTCAGTAAAGCTTGCCTTTTCTGGGTGAGCAGGAACCTGCTATAATTAAAATCACCACATGGTGATGGGCGGAGTGCTCGGTCAGTAAGCTAACATAGAAGTAAAAGAAAACTGACTGGCACATCCAAACCAGTGTGAATTAGGTGCAAACCAGGAGCAGCTACCTCCATAGACAATATACAAAAAAAGGTTGCACTCTATCATGCCAAAGCAAGTCAATGTGAAATATGAAACATGAATAGCAATATGGCTTTTGAATATTAGAAAAAAATGAATGAGACGCTTTGCACACGTTGGTGTATGGGCAGGCATTATTTGGCCAAATTTTGTGCAAAGCGTCTCATTCATTTTTTTCTAATATTCAAAAGCCATATTGCTATTCATGTTTCATATTTCACATTGACTTGCTTTGGCACGATAGAGTGCAACCTTTTTTTGTATATTGTCTATGGAGGTAGCTGCTCCTGGTTTGCACCTAATTCACACTGGTTTGGATGTGCCAGTCAGTTTTCTTTTACTTCTATGTTAGCTTACTGACCGAGCACTCCGCCCATCACCATGTGGTGATTTTAATTATAGCAGGTTCCTGCTCACCCAGAAAAGGCAAGCTTTACTGACAGAGGTGTCCACATTCACCCAGGAATTCAGATGTCAGCCTAATAGAGGTATGCTCACATAGGCAGGGACCCATACGTTCTGAGACCACCTTGACGTTGGTGTATGGGCAGGCATTATTTGGCTAAATTTTGTGCAAAGCGTCTCATTCATTTTTCAGCTGCAGATGGAAGCAAGGGGGACACTTCATTACTTCTGGGTAGGGCGGAGCCAGATAGTAGGACTAACCTCAGGTTCTAAAAATGGGTGTTGTCCGGCCCCTCCGGCTCTGGCTCCTCCTGCCGTACACTCCAGTTTCGACTTGAGGTCCAAGTAGTAAGGACGGCTGCTAATGCAGCTCCTCAGAAATCACCTCAGAAGAGTTTATTATTTTACTCGGACAGGGTCCTGGACTTTATGTCTAGAGGATCAGGGGTACCGGCGCTGCTGGTCCCCATCCTCTCCCTGGCAATATGTATTCCCTAAATGGTGGTCATTACATTTTCTTGCCGGCCCGGGGGGAAGAGGTGGCTATCCCTGACAGGACGCACACCACGTTCTGGGTCACTGCGTTCCTTGTCCTCATGGGGAAGCAATGGGCACAGCGTCACATATCCGTGGAGGGTCCCTGTGGCGTTTTGGCTGGTGAGTACTCCATATCTTTATTATATATATGTGAGTGCTTTAGCGTTCTGCTACGGCAGCGCTGTACATTTTTACTATATATCAGTGTGATTTAGCGTTGCTGCAGGCAACGCTATTACCTTGGTGCCTTCAGTGGCTGCTGCGGGCAGCCACTGGTACTTTTTTGTCCGCAGGCAGATGCCCTGCGGGACTTAGGAGATGGAGGGGAGAGTTGCTCCCGCCTTTTTTATTTGAATTTCGCGCCCAGAGCGCGCGCTTTAAGGCAGCCGGCCCGGCACTTTCACTTTCGGTCTCTGCACGGGCTGGATAAGACAGGGGAGCTTCGGCGGCCATTGCTGGCAGAGAGCCGATTATTTCGTTCGTCTCTCCCTCTCTCCTCTCCTTAAAGGCACCGCTCCAGCCGGGTGAGTTCGGCGTTAACCTCTTCGCCGCCGACGCTGCAAAAAAAAACCCTCCAGCACGATTTTTAACAGCTGGGGGTGCGATTCAAATGCAGCTGTGCTGCAGGAATATTTTCTTGTAGCCTTTCACAGGCGTGGGGATTCTGAGACATTAACCCCTTAGCGGTCGATACTGCTCCCTCCAGCACGATTTTAACAGCTGGGGGTGCGATTCTGCAATATTAACGGCCGATACTGCACCCTCCAGCACGATTTTAGCTGAGGGTGCGATCCTGCAAGCTGTGCTGCAGGAATATATATATATATCTTGTACCTCGCCTTAACGGGCGGTAGGGAGGCTGCGGCATTAACCCTTTAGCGGTTAGCCCTGATGGCTGGGGTAACTCCTGCTGTGGGAGTTTTTAACCCTTCAGCGCCTCTTTTTCTTACATGTTGTTATAACATATTTTATTGTAATATATACTGTGTGAGGGCATGTTCAATGATCTGGAACGCATGTATGGCGTCTGCGGATAGAATCCGCACATGACCCTATTTATATTCCTTTCATGTTGAGTTAATATGCTGTGGTTTTTTTTGACACTTGTGTTATATGAATACGCTGTATTTTACTGCGGCTGCCCTACGTATACACTGTATTTTTCACCTGAAATACGGATGCATTGTGTCCTACGCCTGCGCGTGGGTTGCGTTCTGTATCTTACGCTTGCGCGGTGTATGCACTGTGTCTTGCGCCTATGCATGGAATGCGTTTTGTGTTCTACGCTTGCGCGGTGGATACTTTGTGTCCGGCGTTTGGGTTTGCTTCGGACTGTGTCCGGCACCAATCTGACGCCAGTTGTGGCGGTTGTTTTTTATTTGTCTGGCTAACCTATGGGTTCAGACAATCTAGTATGCGGATCGTATGTTCCGACATAGTCGCTGTAGGTTTTGCCGTCCATGGATAAACTCATGGGCAGTGGTGAGGTCCTTGTATCCGCGTTTGACGGATTTAATTGGATTCCTTCTCCTGAAGGCGTATCTGCAAGATCCACAAACAAAAAAAAAAACAAAACAAAAACAAAAAAACAAAACGGAGTTGGCGGTGAAAGCCATCTATGAAGCTACTAGTAGTCCTAGGGTCCTTGTGTGCTTCTAAAGCTCTCTTGGGCTGGATTGGTCGTCTGCAGACAGCACTGCAGGCTGGACCTTCTTTATCCGATATAAAGAGGAATACAGCCCGACATATATATATATGTGAGGACATCCCTGCGGTACAGATCTCGATCTTCTGCAATCACTGTTTGGAGAGCCGTGTGGCTTAAACAGTGGACTGGGGATGCGGTTGTCCAATCAAAGTTTGCTATCATTTGATTGCTGAAGCTAAGACAAGGAGTCAGCTTTACCTCAGAGTAGAGCTGTAACGTCTGCATCTGACAGACCCGGTACCAGTGGTAACCGACGTTTTTTTTTTTTTTCGTGGCAGGAGACGAGTCGATCAATCCTCTTGGAGATCGAGTCGTCCCGCTTTTTCAGGGAAAAAGTCTTCCCAAAAGTCTAACGCTTCTTGGAAACAATACCCGTTCAATGACAAGCGGGAATCTGACAAAAAGCCCGCCAAAACGGACTGACGCCAGAAGTTCACTCGAGGATTCTCGAGTGGGGGGGGCGCCTGCTCCTGTTTCAAGCGGTTTGGGTCTCCCGCGTCTCAGACTCCTGGGTGACACGAATAATGTCGGCAGGCTATTTCATAGAGTTTCTCTCTCGCCCTCCAGAAAGATTCTGTCAGTCTCGCGTTCCGTCAGATCCCGACTTTTTGACCGCTCTGCGGCAGGAAGTCGATTCCTTACTACAGAAGGGTGTAGTGGTGTCAGTTCCTCCGGAAGACCGGGGAAGGGGATTTTATTCCAACCTCTTTGTGGTCCCCAAAAAGGAGGGAAAGTTTCGTCCCATTCTGGATCTCAAGAGGTTAAATCGGCATGTTTACACCCAAAAGTTCCGCATGGAGTCGCTTCGCTCAGTGGTGACTGCCCTGTCACAGAACAATTTTCTGGTGTCCATAGATATTCGCGACGCCTATTTACACGTTCCCATCGGAAGATCTCATCAGCGCTTTCTGCGCTTTGCCATAGGTCAGGACCATTACCAGTTTGTGGCCCTCCCTTTCGGGTTGGCTTCGGCACCCCGAGTTTTTACAAAGGTGCTGGCACCTCTTATGGCAATGCTTCGGAGACAAGGGATCATGATACTTCCTTATCTGGACGATCTTCTGATTGTGGCATCCTCAAAGGAGGAGGCAGTGACGGCTCGCGATTTATCCCTTCAGCTCCTGGAGGATTTCGGGTGGCTGATCAACTGGGAGAAGTCATCCCTGGAGCCTTCTCAGTCAATCCTGTTTTTGGGCATGATTTTCGACACAGTGAAAGTGGTAGTTTTTCTGCCAAAGGACAAGCAAACCAGTATCCATTGTCTGACACAGACTGTGCAGTCCTCAACGACAGTATCCCTTCGAAGATGTATGCGCCTTCTGGGGTTAATGGTCGCTTCGATGGAAGCTCTTCCGTTTGCTCAGTTCCATTGCAGAACGCTTCAAAGCTTCATTTTGAAGAGATGGAATCGTGCACAGGAAACACTGGATTGCAGGGTTTTAATCTCCCGCAAAGTGCGAGAGTCTCTGGACTGGTGGTTACGTCCGGAACGGTTTTTCCTGGGAAAATCTTTTCTTCCCCTGTCATGGTCGTTCTTGACCACCGATGCCAGCCTGACGGGCTGGGGGGGAGTTTGGAACAATCTCTGGATTCAGGGAGTTTGGTCACCGGAAGAATCGGTGTTACCGATCAACATCCTGGAATTGAGGGCAGTTTTTCTTTGCCTCCAACATTGGACGGTCCCTTTGAGCGGATTACCAGTTCGTGTTCAGACGGACAACGCTACGGCGGTTGCGTATATCAACCATCAAGGCGGGACGAGGAGCTCCAGACTCATGTCGGAGGTATCTCGGATTCTGATATGGGCCGAGGCTCATGTGCCGGCCATTTCTGCGATTCACATACCAGGAGTTCAGTATATCCAGGCAGATTTTCTCAGCCGAGAGAGGATGGATTCAGGAGAATGGAGTCTTCATCCGGAAATCTTTGCACTTCTGTGCTCCCGATGGGGGACTCCTCAAGTAGACTTGATGGCCTCCAGGATCAATGCCAAGTTACCAACTTTCATGTCCAGATACAGGGATCCGACCGCGGTGGAAGTGGATGCGCTGGTGGTTCCGTGGAGCCAATACCAGCTGGTTTATGTGTTCCCACCGATATCCTTGCTGCCGCTTGTGTTACGTCGGGTCAGGCTGGAGAGGGTTCCGGCTATTCTGATAGCCCCAGATTGGCCGAGAAGGACGTGGTTTTCCACGCTGATGTCGCTTCTGGTGGTGCCTCCTTTTCCTCTGCCTCTTCGACCGGACTTGCTCACTCAGGGTCCCGTGTGTCATCCGGGCCTGAGGTCTCTGCGTTTGACGGCTTGGCTCTTGAGACCGAGATTTTAACCCGTCAAGGGTTTTCAGAAAAGGTCATTGCCACTATGAGAGCGTCAAGAAGTCCGGCTACGACTAGGATTTACTACAGGATTTGGGAATCCTTCTTTTCATGGTGTTTGGGTTCTTCCAAGAATCCAAAGAAATTTTCATTACCCAACTTGTTGGTTTTTTTGCAGCACGGGCTGGATAAGGGTTTGGCAATCAGTACCCTGAAGGGTCAGGTGTCTGCCCTGTCGGTGCTTTTTCGTAAAGCTATTGCCTCGCGTAGGGACGTATGTGCCTTTTTTCGCGGAGCAGCCCGTCAGTTTCCTCCAAGGAAAACTCCTGTGTCGCCTTGGCGGCTTAATCTGGTTTTGAAAGCTCTTCAAAGTGCTCCTTTCGAGCCTATGGATGCTATTAATCTTTCTTTGCTTTCTTGGAAGGTTGCCTTCCTAGTGGCGGTCACTTCCTTGAGACGGGTTTCCGAGTTGGCGGCTCTTTCATGTTCGCCACCTTTCTTGGAATTTTTCCCGGATCGCGTTGTTCTTCGCACGCGACATGATTTTCTCCCTAAAGTGGTATCTCAATTCCATGTCAATCAAGATATTGTGTTGCCTTCGCTTTGTTCAGAACCAAAGAATGTGAAGGAGCGGGCCTTGCACTCATTGGATTTAGTGCGGGCATTGAAGTTCTACTTGTCAGTTACGCAGAGTTTCCGGAAGTCGGATTCTCTTTTTGTGATTCCAGCAGGTCGTCGTCGTGGTCTACGGGCTTCTAAAGATACTATAGCTCGTTGGATCCGGTCAGCTTTTTTGGAAGCTTACCGTGTTATGGACGAACCTTGCCCGATTAATATTCGGGCTCATTCCATGAGAGCTGTGGGCTCTTCGTGGGCCCTTCATCAAAGGGCTTCGGCAGCCCAGCTCTATCGAGCAGCGACTTGGCGTTCTGTTCACACCTTTACAAAGTTTTATAAGGTGGACGTCAGTGCCTCCGCTGATGCGGCCTTAGGACGCAGAGTCCTTCAGGCGGCTGTATTTTGAAAACTTCTAGTTAAGTTTATGTTGCGCCTGTTGCGCATGTATCAAGGTGTTGGCTTCTGCCTGTTTAAGGTTTTTTCCCACCCTTGTTTTTTGTACTGCTTTGGGACATCCCAGAAGTAATGAAGTGTCCCCCTTGCTTCCATCTGCAGCTGAAATACGAATTTTGGTAAGAACTTACCTGTAAAATTCTTTTCAGCAAAGGAAGCAAGGGGGACACTTCTCCCTCCCATAAGGCAGAAGGTGTTGTTTCAGATGCAGCGCGGCTCTCTCTGATAAGCGAGTTTCTGAGCTGAGGTCAGCGCTCTACGGCTCTTTCCGGCATCGCCAGCTCATCGCAGTGGTCAGGTTTTGTGAGTGGTACCTGAGCTGTGTGGTATTCATGTTATGTGCATAACCTTGTTCTTTTGAATCCTTTCAATTTGGTTATGGCGCTCCGCTGGTGATTTCTTTCTCCTTAGCTTGTGTACAAAACTGGAGTGTACGGCAGGAGGAGCCAGAGCCGGAGGGGCCGGACAACACCCATTTTTAGAACCTGAGGTTAGTCCTACTATCTGGCTCCGCCCTACCCAGAAGTAATGAAGTGTCCCCCTTGCTTCCTTTGCTGAAAAGAATTTTACAGGTAAGTTCTTACCAAAATTCGTATTTTTCTAATATTCAAAAGCCATATTGCTATTCATGTTTCATATTTCACATTGACTTGCTTTGGCACGATAGAGTGCAACCTTTTTTTGTATATTGTCTATGGAGGTAGCTGCTCCTGGTTTGCACCTAATTCACACTGGTTTGGATGTGCCAGTCAGTTTTCTTTTACTTCTATGTTAGCTTACTGACCGAGCACTCCGCCCATCACCATGTGGTGATTTTAATTATAGCAGGTTCCTGCTCACCCAGAAAAGGCAAGCTTTACTGACAGAGGTGTCCACATTCACCCAGGAATTCAGATGTCAGCCTAATAGAGGTATGTTCACATAGGCAGGGACCCATACGTTCTGAGACCACCTTGACGTTGGTGTATGGGCAGGCATTATTTGGCCAAATTTTGTGCAAAGCGTCTCATTCATTTTTTTCTAATATTCAAAAGCCATATTGCTATTCATGTTTCATATTTCACATTGACTTGCTTTGGCACGATAGAGTGCAACCTTTTTTTGTATATTGTCTATGGAGGTAGCTGCTCCTGGTTTGCACCTAATTCACACTGGTTTGGATGTGCCAGTCAGTTTTCTTTTACTTCTATGTAGTACTGCGGTCATTCCGGATGTGTTCAATGAGCACATCCGGATTCACCGTGCGTTCACAAGGGGGCGGGGCTTTGGCCGGAGCGGACTTTCCGCTTCGTCCAAAGCGCTGTGTTTCCTGACGGTGGAAACACAGCCTTACTCATACACAGACAACAAAACAGAAATAACAGTCACATGCTCTCCCTGTGTAAATCTCTGGGATTTTTTTTTGTTCTAACTTTATAAACAGCATACAAATCTAGCAACTAAACACTCATAGACAGGAATGAATTTGTTGCACCAAACATATTCCAACACCCGGCCTCTCCTCTCTGTTAATGCCTTCACTGGCTCTCCATTACCCAGAGACTTCAGTTCAAAACCTTAACCATGGCATACAAAGCCATCCACAACCTGTCTCCTCCATACAACGATGACCTGGTCTCATGGTACTTACCTGCGCGCAACCTCCGATTCTCACAAGATCTCCTTCTCTATACACTCTCTTCCCACAATCGCATATTAGATTTCTCCTGTATATCCCTTCTACTCTGGAATTCTCTACCCCAACACATCAGACTCTCGCCTACCGTGGAAACCTTCAAAAGGAACCTGAAGACCTGCATCTTCCGACAAGCCAACAACTTACACTAACCATTGCTCGCCATACCGCTGCCCGACCAGCTCTGCCCTCACCTACTGTATCCTCACCCATCCCTTGTAGACTGTGATCCCTCCTAGGCAGGGTCCTCTCTCCTCCTGGACCAGACTTGACTTGTATTCGAGATTATTGTACTTGTTTTTTATTATGTATACCCTTTTCTCACGTAAAGCATTATGGATTAAATGGTGCTATAATAATAAATCATAATAATTAAATGGCACATAGACAGTGATTAGTTGCAGCGGTCACGTGGGTAGTCGCTAATGTCATTGGTGCAGTACAGGATTTATCATGTAAGCATTGGCTTTTTTAGTATTTTATACCATTTTCTCCATTTTGGTCCAATTCTACAAATTGTCCTGAAACTGTCACCGTCTCACAGTCTTATGTTGGCTTATGAGGTGGTCAGGTTTGGGCCAGTCAGTGATCGAGGTCTGTACTCAGACCGCGCGTCATAGACATCTGAACCAGGCATTAATGTATCCTAATAAATTGTAGACCCCCCAGGCCCCTGTCTACACAGCCCTCACTAGGTAACAGTCAGTGTCAGCTAATCAGTGGGGTCTCCATCCGGATCCAAACGTCTGCTTCCCTGGTATTGGGGGCAGATCCTAACGATTGGTCATCAATATTCTCCTCCTGGAAATCCCTTTATCTGTGATGGAGGATATGGACACATTCTGCTAAGAAAGTGTTTGGGCTGGAGTGAGACACTGGGGAATTTCCTCTGTCTGTTGTGTCCTGAAAACGAGCCTGTTACATCCTAATACCCACTGTGGCATGTTCATTTTCATCAGATGATATATGTTTCATGTACTGTAGGGAGAAGATCACCAATGTGAAAACAAAGAAGACCATCAAGAGCAGGTAAGAGCAGAGATTACTGAGCAAACCTTCTAGATGACGTAATGATAGAGACGATCCCTGACTCCTGTATATACCTGACTGCACAAACAGCAGCCATTTATTGTCACCATTCAGCAGGGCCGGACTGGGACAAAAAAAGCAGCTTTGCCACACAAATCTCACCAGCCCACATACTATAACACGTCGCACCCCCAATCAGTGGATTTTTATTTACTTATTCCATCGGTTTGTTTTTTTTCAGCGCTGGAGTGGCGCTTCAAGTGTAAGTCCCCGAGCCCAAGTGATATCCTCACCCTCCAGCGTCTTCCCTGTTTTTCAGCACCGCTCCGGTCCCACAGTGCCATTTTTTAAGCGCAGCTTCTGACAGCCGGAAGTCAGAAGTTACATGACAAGTTCTCAATACAAGTCTATGAGAGCCAGAAAGAGGCCAGGACAGGACTCTCATAGACTTGTACCGAAAAGTGACCCCTGCGCCGCTCCATGAAAAACTAGAGCTGCGAGCAGGTCACTTTTCACGGGACGAACTGGAGAAATGCTGGAGACCAATGAAGGCAGCGGAAGGTGAGTATGAGATAGGGGGCAGCGGACTTCCATTTAACCCCTTTCTGTCATCTGATGTACTATCCCGTCCATGTACCCTGGGACTTAATTCCAAGGACGGGATAGTACGTCATAAGCGATCAGCTGCACTCCTGGGGGGAGCACAGCGGATCGCGGCTGGGTGTCAGATGATTATCAAAGCTGACACCCAGCACTATGTGCCAGGAGCAGTCACGGACCGCTCCCGGCAAATTAACCCCCGCCACACTGCAATCAAAGATGATCGCAGTGTATCGGGGACATAGGGAAGCATCGCGCAGGAAGGGGGCACATTGTATGTAGTTATTAGGCCACAACATAACTTTCAAAGGAACAAATTTGCCATCTCACAGATTGACAAGCACGTAAATATTCTGAGCCATCAGGCCGCCTAACAGTAATTTAACAACATGTATGTTAGTCTTCAGGACATGCACACATGGTGTTAAAAAATCCAGCCTCCTCCAACCCCTTCAGCTGGCCATTCCATCTCCAAAATTGGGGCATTTTTCACACCAATATCTCCCGTTATGTAATATTCTGAACCATCAGGCCGCCTAATGGTAATTTAACAACATGTTAGTCTTCAGGACATGCACACATGGTGTTAAAAAATCCAGCCTCCTCCAACCCCTTCAGCTGGCTATTTCATCTCCAAAATTGGGGCATTTCTCACACCAATATCTCCCTTTATGTAAGCTAATTAACATGATAGTGCCTGATGGAGCAGAAAATACAACACTTGGGTAACTATAACGGCTACATAGATAAATCCATAAAGAAGATGAAGGCACCTGTGAAGAACTTGATCTTGCTGAGGACATGGCCACTTTTTAAGGGCTAGTTACACACATAGGTGGTGTTGAGAAATTCCCAAATGTGTCTCTCTGAAGTCCATAGTTGCAGATTGTGCCATCGTCCTTTTCATCTATTGATGAGACATTCTTTCATTGTCTGATCAAAGTACTTCAGCTTTAGGGAAGTTAAATTCATCTTTCTAAAACTTGATCTTGCGGAAGGAAGGATCATTCTTTAAGGGTAAGGACAAAATGTTACTGTCCAGAACCTATTAAATATGTCACACCACAGTCCAACTTTTCTGTGTTGCGCCACTATTATTTTTTGCCATTGGTCGATACATTTTTCACATATCTTATCAATGGACACCATTTATCTTCTTTCCACCAAAAGGTTCCATTCTGTGCCACATTGTATGTAGTTATTAGGCCACAGCATAAATTTCAAAGGAAGAAATTTGCCATCTCACAGATTGACCAAGCACGTCAATATTCTGAACCATCAGGCCGCCTAACGGTAATTTAACAACATGTATGTTAGTCTTCAGGACATACACATGGTTTAAAAAATCAGCCTCCTCAACCCCTTCAGCTGGCCATTTCCATCTCCAAAATTGGGGCATTTCCACACCAATATCTCCGTTATGTAAGCTAATTAACATGATAGTGCCTGATGGAGCAGAAAATACAGCACTTGGTAAACTATAACGCTACATAGATAAATCCATAAAGAAAGAAGGCACCTTGGAAACTGATCTTGCTGAGGACATGGCCCATTTTAAGGCTAGATACACACAAAGGTGGTGTTGAGAAATTCCAAATTGTCTCTCTGAAAGTCCAATATTGCAGATTGTGCCATCGTCCTTTCATCTATTGATGAGACATCATTTCATTGTCTATCAAAGTACTTCAGCTTAGGGAAGTAAATTCATCTTTCTAAAACTTGATTTGCGGAAGAAGGATCATTCTTTAAGCGAACCTAAAATTAGTTCTCTGGTGTAACAAAAACAGCAGCCACTGAAAAAACTGGAAAAAGCAAAAGTACAAAACAGTGGCTGGACTAAACTGAGAGGGCAAAAGCCCCCGGAGGGACCCTGAAGGCCCCCACAGAAGTGCAGGACCAATGCAAAATATAGCAAAAACACAAAATAAGAAATTGTCTTATCTGATAGCAGGAGATGCAGACACGACACAGCAGGCTACAAGGGAAACTGGAAAGAAGGATTCAGACCAGAACAATTGATCACCGGCAACCCTGATGGGAAAATGATTCCCTTAAATAAGACCAATCAGTAACACCTGATTCCCAGTCTTCACAATCCTCACTAGTACCGCTTGTAACACCAGAGGGAGGCTCTGCTCAGAACTCATCTCAAACCATTCACAACAGTACCCCCCCCCTTGAGGAGGGTCACCGAACCCTCATTGAGCAACCAGGTCGGTCAGGATGAGTTCTATGATACGCACGGATAAGTCTCCTAGCATGGATGTCCGAAGCAAACACCAAGAATTATCTTCCTGACCATAACCTCTCCATTTAACCAAATACTGGAGTCTTCGTCTAGAAAAACGAGAATCCAATATTTTCTCAACACATACCCCAGATTGCCCTCAACCAAAACAGGGTCAGGAGGCACAGCAGCAGGAACCACTGGCTCAACAAACCTCTTCAACAAGGACTTGTGGAACAACGTTATGGATCTTAAATGTCCCTGGAAGAAGCAAACGAAAAGAAACAGGATTAATAATCTCCATGATCTTAAGGTCCAATGAACCTAGGCTTAAATTTAGGAGATGCTACTCTCATAGGAATATTCTTTGAGGACAACCAGACCAAGTCCCCCACTTTTAACCGAGGACCATCAGTCCTATGCCGGTTAGCAAACCGCTGGGCCTTCCCCTGAGAGAAGGACAACTCTCCACTACCTGGTCCCAAATCTGCTGCATACGCTCAACAACAGAGTCAACACCTGGACAGACAGAAGCCCGTCTGTCCTGAAGAAAATCGAGGGTGAAACCCAGAATTACAGAAAAACGGAGACATCAAAGTGGCAGAGCTAGCCCTATTATTAAGAGCAAACTCAGCCAAAGGCAAAAAAGAGACCCAGTCATCCTGATCAGCAGACATAAAGCATCTTAGATAAGTCTCCAATGTCTGGTTTGTTCTCTCAGTTTGACCATTGGTCTGAGGATGAAATGCCGAGGAGAAAGACAATTGAACACCCAGTTTAGAACAAAAAGTCCTCCAAAATCTGGAAAAACTGGACTCCTCTGTCAGACACAATGTTCTCAGGAATGCCGTGTAAACGAACCACGTGCTGAAGAAACAACGGCACCAATTCAGAGGAGGAAGGCAACTTAGGTAATGGCACAAGATGTATCATTTTGGAAAACCTATCACAAATTACCCAGATGGTGGTCATTCTCTGAGAAACAGGAAGATCGGAAATGAAATCCATAGAGATATGGGTCCATGGTCTCTTGGGCACAGGCAATGGCATCAACAAACCACTAGAGCGAGAGCAAGGCTTGGAGCGAGAGCAAGTCCCGCAGGACTGCACAAATTCCCTGACATCGCGAGACAAGGTAGGCCACCAAAGGACCGACTAACTAAGTCTCTGGTACCAAAAATTCCGGGATGCCCAGCCAATGCGGAAACAATGAATCTCAGACATCACACTCTTTTTCCATTGGTCCGGGACAAACAATTTTCCAACAGGGCAGCGCTCGGGCCCATCCTTGACACCCCTCCAGAGCAAGTCTCAAATTGGGCGAGATGGCGGAAAGAACTACACCTCCTTCAAAATAACAGAGGGATCAGATAGCTCAGGAGAGTCCGCAAGGAAACTCCTTGAGAGGGCATCCGCCTTAACATTCTTAGTGCCAGGAAGAAAGGAAACCACAAAATTAAAACGTGGTGAAAAACAAGGCCCACTGGCCTGTCTAGGATTGAGTCGCTTTGGCAGATTCCAGATAGACCAGATTCTATGGTCCGTAAGGACCACCACCTGATGTTTGGCTCCCTCCAGCCCAATGTCTCCACTCTTCAAAAGCCCACTTCATGGCCAATAACTCCCGATTACCCGTCATAATTACGTTCAGTAGGAGAAAATTTTCGAGAGAAAAAGGCACAAGGGTTACTTTTAGAGGTCTCTGGGTCTTTTTGGGACAAAACGGCACCTGCCCCCAAATTTTAGAGGCATCAACCTCCACCTGAAATGGCAGAAAACATCAGGCTGCCGTAGAACAGGAGCAGAAGTGAATCTCTGCTTAAGTTCCTGAAACGCAGAGACTGCCTCAGGAGGCCAATTCACCACATCAGAACCCTTTCTGGTCAAATCAGTTAATGGTTTAACAATAACAGAGAAATTACCAATAAATTTACGATAAAAATTGGCAAAACCCAAAAATCTCTGAAGAGCCTTTAATGAAGTTAGGTTGGACCCAATCACAGATGGCCTGAACCTTGACCGGGTCCATTTCAATAACAGATGGGGACAAATGAATCCAGAAATGAGATCTTCTGTACGCCAAAAAGACACTTTGATCCTTCACATACAGAGCATTCTCTCTCAAAATCTGGAATACAGTTCGAACATGTTTCACATGAGAGTCCCGTCATTAGAAAAAATCAAGATATCATCCAAAAAACAATCAAACTTGTCCACAAAATCCCTGAAAATGTCATTCATGAAGGACTGGAAGACGGAAGGAGCATTAGTGAGCCCAAAGGGCATCACAAGGTACTCAAAATGCCCTTCAGGGGTGTTAAATGCCGTCTTCCATTCATCCCCGTGCTTAATGCGAATAAGGTTATACGCCCCCCTGAGGTCAAGCTTAGTAAACCAAGTAGCGTTTTTCACCCTGGAAAA
>JARQOD010002527.1:0-76534 GCA_033576555.1 Oophaga sylvatica | reverse complement strand
GAAAAGGGTAGCCCCCCCATGAACAACTCTGGGCCCTTTACGGTACTCGGGTTTAGGGGCCAAAAACCCCCGGCGGTGTTGCGGCTTTTCTTGTATCAAAACCTAGTCTAAACCTTAAAACCCCAGGGGGGTTCCGAGGGAGTCAATACACGAGGACTTTCGTAGCCCCTACCCCAGGATCCAGATTTAGGATGGGGGGTTAAAGGCGCTTGGGGGTGGTGCGTATGCTGTCTAAAAAACGCCCCTTTTCTAAAAGGGGCCATTAACACTCGGGC
Organism: Oophaga sylvatica; assembly: GCA_033576555.1. Lineage (NCBI taxonomy): Eukaryota > Metazoa > Chordata > Amphibia > Anura > Dendrobatidae > Oophaga > Oophaga sylvatica. The sequence continues at coordinate 76,259 of JARQOD010002527.1, read as the reverse complement.
CACAGGCCAAAATTCGTGGTCGTGCGAAGCCCGGGGGCCTTATCTTTTCAATAAAGGGGAAACCTGCCCTACCAAGGGTCCGAAATTTTAGACCGAATGCTCCGCTTGCGGGGGGGACACCCTGCGCGAGATGCCCCACAGGCAAACAGAACCCATAAAAAGCAGAACCCCGTGAGCTAACCGAAATGGTCCCGGGCTAAACCCGTACCCAATAACAAGCTGCACTGCGCCGCGACTTTTTTTTAAACAGGTTTTTTTCCCTTCAGGTTATAAAACTCCAACGCTATAAAAAAAACCAAAAGCGGCACGGCCCCCCCCAACCCTAAAAAAAAAAAATCGGAAAAGAGGTGAGCTAGGGAATGGCGGGCCCCTTTTAATCATCCCTTTCGAAAATTTTAGAATTTCGCCCCTGGGTATGTCCCAAAAAAAAACAGGGAAAATCCGGCAAATCCCCCATTTCCTACCCAAAAGGCGAACTGTTAAGAGAAATCCCCCCCAGAAGGGGACCCCGTAGCCAGCTTATTCGAAAAGGGGCGGTAAATCGTGCGCGCACGGGTCCCGGGGCCCTGCTAGCAAAAAAGACACGAATCGGCATTCAGCTGTCCCCGTTCCCCCGATGCCCCACCCCTGGGTTGCAGGTGGACCAGCTCTTTTTTAGATAAGGCCTTCCAAAAGGGGTGTTCCATTCATGTTACTATTCGAGTTTTTATATTTTCCAAAATGGGTGGTCGCTTGAGACAGGCATAACCCAAAAAACCACTACCTTGACGCTTTTTATTCGTTGGGCCCCAAAAGGCTTAGATTTTCACTTCCTCCCCAAAAAAACAAATTTTTTTTCAAAAAAGTTGGCGTTTTCCCCTATCCCGAGAAAACAAAAGGCCCCCGTAAAGGCCCCCTTTTTGGGGATAAAATAGATACTAACGCAAAGGTCTTTCGCTTGCCGCGTAAATTGAAAAAAAACTTTTCAATGGTTGAAGCTTTGGCGAGATTAAAAAAGTCACACTTCAACACCCCGCAGTCCCCCTGGGTTTGCTCAACTTTGCCTGCCGCGTAATGCCCGGGGGAGAGCCTTCTCTCGGGTTATCGCTGGGAACAAAAGGTGTAATCAGCCTGGCCCAAAAATTAGAATCAACGACTTTAAAGGCAGACCTGCTGGTATGGAGGGGATTCCTCAAAAACCCAAACGGCCCTACCTGGTCAGGCACCGAGGATCAACAAGGGAAAAAGGCCTGGGGGGGGGGGAAACTGCCCTGCTGGTTTCGCATCAGCGTACAAAAAACAAGGTGAAGGCTAGCTGGCCCGAGTCCGGGGCCTCAGCGGGATGGGGGGCCACCCGCGTGGTAGAGATTTTCGCATTGGGGGTGGCATCGGCTTGGGTTACATTTTAAAAAACACAAACATTAGATTTTAACCAAAAACCCGCGGGGCTAAGATTTTTAAACAGCTGTTTTCCCTTTTCCCCCCCCCTACCGCTCTCTTGCGCCGCCTTGCGCTTTTTGTTTACAGGAAACTTTTGGTGTGGGCCAGGGTAACGTCAAATTAGATGATAACGGTTAACTTTTTGCTGTTTTCCGTTTGGCGGGCTTTCATCCTTTTCCTTTGCACAGCCATTGGCACCCGGGTCCTGCCCCCCTTTGGGGGCACGGTGGCCCAAATCATTGATGCCTGACCCGCGTTGGGTTCCCCCGCGCGGGGCAAGTCTACGGTAAGGCGTGGGGCGAGGGTGCTCAAAAATTGGGGGGAAGTCGTAAAAGATGGCCGTGCGAGATCGAGGTTTTGATAGTTTTTTAAAATCGGCTAAGTAAGGGGCGTGGGTTTCTGCCAACAAAATTTATCAGGCTAGCGTTCTTTTTCCAGTAATGGGTTGGGGGTTCCCCAAAAAATATTTTTTCATTAAACGGGCCGTTAAAGGTGGATAAACTTAACCTCCCGGAATGTCGTCGTCCCTACCCTGGCCCACTGCAGACACATAGCAATTTCCCATCGTGGAAAAACGCAATTCGAAGCGCCCTGCTGTCAGCGCTTTCGCGATTCCCTTTTTTTTGGAGCCCGGTCAAAATCCGGGGAAGGGGGGTTTTTAATCAACGACGATTGTGGTAGGGGGCGACGCTCTGCGCATCCGCGTGCGTAAATCCAAAAAGGACCCCCCGCGGGGATCGTGGGTCCCCCGTAAAGTCACCGACGGTCCGTTGCCCGCTAAATATAGTCAGGCTACGCGGCCTTTAGCGGGGGGGCAGTTTCTTCTCACTTTTCAGAGGGCCCCCCCTCACAAGTATCAGTTAGCGCAAATTTTTAAACGGTCCCCTCAAAAAAAGCAGGTTCAAACCCCAGCAGAATACGGTACCTTTCCTTTCGAATAAGAGCCGCCACTGAAGCTGCCAAGTTGGGTATGGGAAAAAGAGGTGCAGAGGAGGGCCGCGGGGAAATCCTCTTGCTTCGCCGTATATAAGACGGACTTGCTCTTTTAACCCCTTTATTTTCAAGGAGTGGAAAACCCAAAGGTTTGGGATGTAGGAACTGACGTCTTCGGGGCGGGGAAAAAGGGCCGAATCCCCCAGGGGGGTGTGCCGGGGCTTGCCAGGGCAAAGGTCTTTTGGAAAAGGAAATAAAAGGCCCTAAAACTGGCAAAAAATGTTCCCGGAGTGTGACATCGTTTAAAAAGGTAAAGGGCGAATCGGGGCTAAAAGGCAAAAAAAGGTTTCCCGGGGGTCCGAGCCGCTATAAAGGCGATATTTGGATAAAGGCAAAGGGGTAAAAAGGAAAAAGGGCCGGTGTTTTGGGTTTAAAAAGAAAAAAGGGCCCTTTTAATACTGGTATTGCACGGGGTGGAAATGACTATGCAAAGAAAAAACGCGAATTTTTGCAGGGTAATGGCTTGGAATCGAGGTTCACGTATTTTCCCCCCCAACGGGGTTTTTGGATGGTCGGAGATATTCCCGCGGGGGTATGGAAGGGAGGAAAAAACCCAAAGGCCTTGAAGATCACGGAGAAAGGTCAATGCAAGGATGGCTAATTTTGTGAAAGGGTTTTGCGTCGTGGTAGACTTACATTTGGGAAAGGGACGGTCAGGTCCCGAGGCCCGGGTGAGTCCATTACAGATGTCGGGCTTGATAAATTTTTTTTGGGTTTTTAGGAGGGGTTGAACGGCCCCCGAGGGCGATAGGTGGGGGTCGGGGGGCCGTGAGGTCATAACAGGATCCTCCGGGGGCGGTAATGCCGGGAGGGGAAGGGGGGAAACCCCCTTGCGGCTGCATTTAACACAGACTGGGGTGCGGCGACCGAGCCCTTGCCGAACCTAAATTGCCCCCCCGCTTGGGGTTTTAATTAAAAAAAACTGTGACCCGACTGTTAACCCATCCCAGCTTGTTTTGTGTTTTTTGGGGGGGGTTACGGGGGGGGGGGAATGCCCATTACGACAAAACGGTCGGCAGTCTGGCAGGCCGGCATGATAAGGAACGTGTCTCTGGCGTAGCCCCCATAGATAGCTAATGCTCAGATACGTGCTAGAAGTTCCCCCCCTCCCATATTCCCCCCCAGGTAAGGCTCATGGGACACCGACTGCCAATAGGAAAAGGAGGGGGGGGCGGGCGTCCCCACCCACGGGGTTAAAAACCAGGTACCCGGGGGCGCGCTTTCCCCTTTCTCCCCTGCTGACCCGGGTTTTGTTGTCCCCCCTCCCCCCCTATGTATATATGTTGTAATCTTTTGATTTTTCCTGTACAATCATAAACCCCTTTAAAAAAAAAAAAAAAAAAAAAATTTTTATATATAAAATATATAATATTAACTTTTCTCTGTTATCTGTTTGTTTTAAAATCCGCGGGAATGCCGGGGGGGCGGGGGCCCAACCCTCGTTGGCCGGGTCGCAAAATCTTCACAGATGGGCCTGCGGCGACCGGCCGGTTTCCGAACCTAACTTGCCCCCCCCCGGTGGGTGTAAATTTTAAATTTAAAAAACTTGGGGCCCACCGTTCAACCCATCCCCAGCTTGTTTTCTGTTTATGGGGGGGTTAGCGGGGGGGGGGGAATGCACCATATACGACAAAATAGGTTGCGCAGCCCTTTAAATGAATGGGTGTCAGCTTTTTAAAGTTGCTGAACACCCCAAAGGCAATCGAGCGCGCAAGATCTTTGTGGCAAAAACGCCATAGTATCCAGAACGCCAAATCGAGAAATCATTCCCTTTCATGGAGGGTAGACCCCCAAAGGGCGGGAAAAGGGGGTTTAAACATTTATAAGACCATTTAAAGTTTCCAATGTTTTAGAATTGCAGTGTATCCATTAAAAAATCGGATGCTAACTGTGGCTCCCCATGCATCGTTTTTTTTCACATTCCCAGACTTGAAAGGGTGATTTCATCCCAAATTTATGGAAGAAAAAGTCATGTTTAGATTTTTTTTACACACAGATTTGGTCAGTGAAAAAAAAACTTTTCGCACTGCGCATTTTAAAAAACATTGGGGCCCCGTGCAGCACAAATTTTAGGGACCCCTCTGACATCCTGTTGTTTCAGAGTCCCAGTGACCTGAAGTGAACTGAATAGGGGGGAAACAATCAATTAAGCTTCCCACACTAACAGTCATCTCCTGTGAGCCAGGAGAGAAACTCATTCATTCGGGGGGTTTTCAGCAAGGCGTCAGCATTTGCAGCATCCTGCTGTGCGGTTTTAACCCATTCAGTGGATTGCAGAGTGGGGCCTATGGCGCCGGGGAGGTAAAATTGGGTTTTTTATTATTTTTTTTTACTACAGGAAACAAGGGTTTCGAGGATTACCTACAATAAAATATGGTCAAAACTTTTTGTTTTTAAATTTCATTAAAATAATTTTTAATTTAATTTTGTGTGTTTTTTTTAACCATTTAATAGAATAGGATTAAAATGGAGAGTTGTCTAATTGACAACTCTCCATTATTACCGGCTTAATGTCACCTTCCAATAGCAAGGTGGCCTTAACCCATTATTAACCCATTAGCCACCGCTACAGGGCAATGGGAATAGATGGGCTAAGTGCCTGAAAAGGCACATCTATTAATAGATGTGCCTTTTCCTGGGGTGGCTGGGGGCAGATGTTAGTAACCAGGGGGGGCACACAAAAAATGCACCCTCCCTAGGCTATTATTATCTGCCCTCACTCACGGGCTTTCCCTGTCTGGTGGAGAAAATACCGCGGGAGCCCACGCATTTTTTTTCAACGAATTTTACACATTTAAATTTATCACCTACATGTATGAATTTTGCACACATTACACTCATGTAATTGTTAATGAAAACCATTATCAAACAAATGAAATGAAATGGTTTACTTTTATCAAAACCCATGTGTCATTTCATGTCGGGTTCTGTAATGATTTTACAGAAGCCAGCAATTGAATTAGGGGTTATTATACTATGTAGAAGTGAATGAACTATAAATATTATAAAATGTCTCAATGACTTGTATATTTTATATATAATATATTAATGTATTCTATGTGTGTATTGTACTCTTTCTTTTGTGATGTAAAAACTGTCATTTGGATCCATTTTATTCGGTTTTGCAAGCCGGCAAGAAAAATCTGGCCGTACGGATTGCCATAGGATTACTTTACGGATGCTTACATGCGCAAATACGCAGCACACCTTGAAACAGATAAACATCGGAACACGTTCAGGGAAACTTTTCTGGTATTACGTCCGTACAATACGGTCCTATTTTTATACGTTGGGTTGACCCGGCCAAAGAGTTCAATACATGTTTTTTTGGATAGACCTTGTACTTATCACGTCTTTGCAGCAGTTTGCATGTCCGTGTGTTATAGCAGACGGAGTGGTCAAAACAAATAAAGGGGAGACATGTTAATTTTGATCTCATGTCCATGTAAAAAAAAATTGGACTGCACTCGGATGCCATCCATATCTGTTTGTTTTTCCCAGACTTGTATTATGAGAATACATGTCAGGCCGGGGTCACACTTGAAAGAAATTTTCGCACGAGTCTCGCGTCTCAATACCCGGCACTCGGGACCGGAGTGTGGGGCTGCATGTATTCTATGCAGCTGAACGCTCTGGTCCCGAGTGCCGGCGGCAGTGCAGGGAAATTTGAGGTACGAAACTCATGTGAGTTTTCTTGCAAGTGTGACCCGGACCTTACATGTATGTTTAGAAACCTCCATCAATTTTCAATCTGAAAAAACTGTTTGAAACTCGGATGGTAAAAACTGTGATGAAACTGATACACACTGATGAAATGCAGACTTTTTTGGTATGAGAAAAATCATAAGGCTGGTGAAACACGTAGGTTTATCGAGCGTTTGTGCCGCGTTTTACGCGGCGTAATCGCTTAAAAAACACATAGAAAAATGCATCCCATGCAATCCTAGGGAAATTACGAAATGTTTGTGCACATGCTGCGTATTTTTGCGGAGCGTATCGCTTTGCGTAAAAAAAGGAGCATGCCCCATTCTTTAGGCGTAATCGCAGTGATTACGCCGCCTTAGAATTGCATTGAAACGCTCACTTCACACATTGGCTATGCCCACAATGCGTGAAGTGAGCGCTTATGAGCGCTGTTTTATGTTTCGTTAGCTGCGGAAAAATAGCAAAATAGCCAAAAGTAGCAATACACCAGAGAGGCTGGAAACTACTGGGTTGCAGAACCCTAAACTAACCGCAACACTGAAGTAGCCGTGGGGGTTACCTACGGTGATCCTAGACGCCTCGCCCACAGCCGGAGAGATAGCTACCCCTAAAGACAGAAAGATGAAAGCTATTGCCCCGTAGCAGAACCCCAAAGAAATAGGAAGCACCCAAACATGTAATGGCGGTTAGACAAGAAGAAAATACGAACACAGACAAAATAGAAAAGAGCAAACGCTGGGACCCCAATAACTGTCTAGATAGAAAGTATAGGAAAGAATTTTGACTGCCACCCAAAAAACCCTGACAAAAATACCAACAATTCTGATAACAAAAAAAACCTGAGATCACATGATTCTTACCACCTAAATCAGATCTCTGGTTTTAACACACAGCAATTCAGCAAATAAAGAGTGACACAGGACGAACAAAAGTGCAAACACAAACTGAGCACAAATGCAGCGCCAGGCCCAAAAGGGGGACCAGGCTGAAGTCCACTGCCAAGGCAGCAAACCAGCCCAAAGGAAAATCCAACCAGAGGAAAAAAAAAACAGCAAGTCACTTATTTTGAATGGAAGCAGGAATGCAAGCTGGCTCCAACCAAAGACCTGGAAGAACAATTGATTACCGGCAAGGCTGATGGGAGTTCAGGTCACTTATATCAGACCATTCGGACCGCTGAAAGCCATTCAGCAATTTGGTTCATTAAAACCTCCCCAACCACAGGAGGGAGCCCAGCTTCGCAGTCGCCTCCAACGTGTTCACAACACGCTAGGAACCCGGTTCTGGGGGAAAGGAGACTATCCTCCAGGCCCTGGGTACCATATTCTTGTTTAAAAATAGAATTAAATAAAAAAAATATTGATATTCTACCTTCCAGCGGCCCCCCCCAGCCTTCCCCCCCTCCCCACGACGCTCCCGGCAAGTTGCGTTCCCAGTGATGCATTGCGAGAATGACCTTTGTGACATCGCTGCACCCAGAAAGCTGGTATAAGTGTATTCTTACATGTGCCCACAGTGTACACCACTGCACCCCGAAAGCTGGGATAAGTGTATTCTACATGTGCCTACAGTGTACACCACTGCACCCAGAAAGCTGGGATAAGTGTATTCTTACATGTGCCCACAATTACACCCCTGCACCCAGAAAGCTGGTATAATGTATTTTTTACATGTGCCCACAGTGTACACCGCTGCACCCAGAAAGCTGGTATAAGGTGTATTCTTACATGCACCCACAGTTTACACCGTTGCACCCAGAAAGCTGGTATAAGTGTTTTCTTACATGTTGCCCACAGTGTACACCGCTGCACCCAAAAAAGCTGGCATAAGTGTATTCTACATGTGCCCCAGTGTACACAGCTGCACTCGAAAGCTGGTATAGGTATTCTTACATGTGCCCACAGTGTACACAGCTGCACTCAGAAAGCGGGTATAAGAGTATTCTTACATGTCCCCACATGTACACCATGCACCCAGAAAGCTGGTATAATTTGTAATTCTACATGTGCCCACAATGTACATCGCTGCACCCAGAAAGCGGGTTATTAATTGTATTCTTACATGCGCCCACAGGGTACACCGCTGCACCGAGAAAGCTGGTATAAGTGTATTCTTACATGACCCACAGTGTACACCGCTGCACCCGAAAGCTGGTATAAGTGTTATTACTTACATGTGCCCAAAGTGTACACCCGCTGCACCCACAAAGCTCGTATAAGTGTATTCTTCATGGGGCCCACAATGTACCGCTGCACCCAGAAAGTTTGGTATAAGTGTATCTTACATGTGCCCACAATGTACAGGTGCACCCAAAAAGCTGGAAAAAGGTTTTCTTACATGGCCCACTTTTGTACACCGCTGCCCCCAAAAAAGCTGGAAATAAGGTATTTTTAAAACAGGGCCCCAAAATTTTAACACCGCGCCCCCCCAGAAAGCTGGTAAAAAAAATTCTTACATTGCCCCAAAATGTAAAACCCCTGCACCCAAAAGCGGATAAGTGTATTCTTACAGGGCCCCACAGTGTAAAACCGCTGCACCCCAGAAAGCGGAAAAAGGGTTATTTTTCCCTTGCCCACAGTGTACACCGCTGCACCAGAAAGCGGGGAAAAGTGAAATTCTTACAGGGCCCACATTCCCACAGCGCACCAGAAAGCGGGTATAAAGTATTCTTCATGTGCCCACAGTGAACACAGCTGCACCAGAAAGCGGTAAAAAAGTATTTTTAACATGGCCCACATGTACACAGCTCCCACCCAGAAAGCTGGTATAAGGAAACCCTTACAGGGCACCCAAAATGTAAAACCCGCGGGCACCCAGAAAGCGGAAAATTTAAATTCTTAAAAGTGCCCACAGTGTACCCCGCGCACCCAGAAAGCTGAAAAAAGGATTTTTACATGGGGCCCACAGTTTACCCAGCTGCACCCAGAAAGCTGTTAAAAAATTTTCTTCCCAGGGCCCACAAAAAAACCCCCTTTTGGAAACCCAGAAAGCTGGATAAAGGGTTTTTCAAAAACATGCCCCCCAAAATTGTACCCCGGGGGGGCCCCCAAAAAGCTGGTAAAAGTGTATTCTTACATGTGCCCACAATAAAAACCCGGCTGCACCCAGAAAGCTGGTAAAGTGAATTCTTACATGCCCCCTTGTACACCGCTGCCCCAGAAACGGGAATAAGTGTTTTTTAAAGGGCCCCTTTTTTTCCCCCCCGGGGCTGCCCCCAAAAGGGGTATAATTGAAAACTTCTTTTGCCCAAAAAAACCGCCCCCCCAAAAGCGGGTTAAGTAAATTTTACTTCCCCAAATTTACACCGCTGCCCCCAAAAGGGTATAATTTTTTTTACATGCCCCAGTTTTAACCCCCTTTCCCCCAGAAAGCGGTTTTAAAAAAGTGTTTTCTTCCATTCCCAAAAATTTTACCCCCGCTGAACCCCAGAAAGCTGGAAATTTTTATTCAAACTCCCCACAGTGTACACCGCTGCACCCAGAAAGGGGGTTATAAGTTTTTCTTACAGGGCCCCACAGGGGACACCGCAAAAACCCAGAAAGCTGGATAAGTTATTCTTACATGTCCCACAGGTACCCCGCTGCACCCAAAAAAGCGGGATAAGTATTCTTACTTTGCCCCACAGTGTACCCCTTTTTAAAAACCCAAAACCCGGGTATAAGTTTTACAGGGCCCACATGTACCCCGCTGCACCCAGAAAGCGGGTTTTTAAGGTTTTCTTACATGTGCCAAAAAGGTCCCCAACCCCCCCCAAAAGCTGGTATAATTGTATTCTTAGGGGGCCCACAGTGTACACCGCTGCCCCCCAGAAAGCTGGTAAAGTTTTATTCTTACATGTGCCCCAGTTTTACCCCGCTGAACCCAGAAAGCTGGATAAGAAATTTTTACTTGCCCACATGAAAAACGCTGCCCCCAGAAAGCGGGAAAATTTGTATTTTTTACTTTGGCCCACAGTGCCCCCAGCTGCCCCCAAAAAAGCGGTATAAGTTTTTCCCTTAAACAGGGCCCAAAATGTACCCCGCTGCACCCCAGAAAGCGGGAAAAAGGGTATTCTTACAGGGCCCACATTTTACCCCACGCCCCCAGAAAGCTTTTATAATGTTTTTCTTACATGTGCCCACAGGGGACCCCGCTGCACCCAAAAAGGGGGGGTTTAAAAAAGGTATTCTTACAGGGCCCAAAATTTTACAACCTGCCCCCAAAAAGCTGGTAAAAGGGTTTTATTTTTCATGTCCCACAGGTCACCGGGCACCCAAAACCCGGGTTAAGGTATTTTTACATGACCCACTGACACCCCCCCCCCACCCAAAAGCGGAAAGTTTTTTAAAAACCCCCCCCAAAAAGGTAAACCGTTTAAACCCAAAAAAGCGGAAAAGTGTATTCTTACATTCCCCCAAAATTTTAAAAACCCCTGAAACCCAGAAACGGATAAGTGTTTTCTACAGGCCCAAATGTAAAAACCGCGCCCCCAAAAAGGGGAAAAAGTGTATTCTTACAGGGCCCCCAATTTACACCCTGCCCCAAAAAGTGTATAATTGTTTTCTTAAGGGCCCCTTTGTCACCGCTGCCCCCAAAAAGCTTAAAAATTTGTATTTTTTACATGCCCCAAAATGTACCCCGCTGCACCCAGAAAGCTGGTATAAGGTTTTCTTACATTTTCCCAAAATGAAAACCGGGGCTGCCCCCAAAAAGGGGGGAAAAAGGGGTTTTTTTACATCCCCCCAAAAATGTACACCGTTAACCCAAAAGTGGAAAAAGGGTTTTCTTACAGGGCCCCACTTTTTTAAAAAACCTGCCCCCAAAAAGCGGGAAAAAAGAAAAATTTTTTACATGCCCCCTTTTAAAACCCCCGGCGCCCAAAAGCTGAAAAGGTTTTCTTACTTTTTCCCACGGGGTTAAAAGGGCCCCCAAACCCAAAAGGGGTTTAAAATTTTCCCCTTACAGGCCCAAAAAATGTAAACAGCTCCCCCCAGAAAGCGGGAAAAGGGTTTATTTTTTCATGCCCCAAATTGACCCCGCCCCCCCAAAAAAAGCTGGAAAATTTTCCCTTTTTCAGGGCCCACAAAAAAAACCCCCCCGGCCCCAAAAAGGGAAAAAAGAAAAATTCTACATGTCCCCGGGGGGGAAAACCCCCCCGGGCCCCAAAAACGGAAAAAGGGGTTTTCCCCTTACGTCCCACAGTGAAAAACCCCCGGGCCCCCAGAAAGCGGGAAAAAGGGGTTTTTCCCTTACTGCCCCCCCCAATTTGTAAAAACCCCCTCCCCCCAAAAATTTTTGGAAATTTTTTTTCCCCCTTAAAGGGGGCCCCCCAAAATGAAAAACCCTTTTGCCCCCAAAAAATTTTTGGAAATAAGTTTTTCCCCTTACGGGGCCCCACATTTAAAACCCCCGCTGCCCCCAAAAAAGGGTTAATGTTTTTTTAAATGCCCCCAAAAGGGGTTAAAACCCCCCTGCCCCCAGAAAGCGGGAAAGTTTTATTTTAAATTTGCCCCCAAAGGTCACCGCTGCCCCCAAAAAAGGGGGGGTTTATAATTGTTTTTTTAAAAGGGGGCCCCACATTTTTAAAAACCGCTGCCCCCAAAAAAAGCTGGATAAGTGTATTTTTACATGCCCAAAATGTACCCCGCCCCCCCAAAAAAGGGGGTTAAATTGAAATTTTTACGTCCCCCACGGGAACACCGAAACCCAAAAGGGGTTTTAAAAGGATTCTTAAAAGGGCCCCCAAAATGTACACGCTCCCCCCCAAAAAAAGGGGGTAAAAAATTATTCTTAAAAGTGCCCAAAATGTCCCCCGCTGCACCCGAAACTGGAAAAAGGGGGGAAAATTTAAAAACCCCCCCCAAAAATGTACACCCTTGCCCCCAGAAAGTGGATAAGAAAAATTTTTAAATTGGGGCCCCAGTGTACCCCCTCCCCAAAAGCGGGAATAAGGTTTTTTTAAATGTGCCCACTGTCCAAAAAAGGGCGGGAAAATTTTTTCGGGAAAAATTCCCGGCGGGGTTTAAAAATTTTTTTAAAACATGTCCCTTTTTTTAAAAACCCTGCCCCAAAAAAAGTTGGTAAAAGTGAAATTTTTAAAAATTTTCCCAAAATGAAAAACCGCTGCCCCCAGAAAGCGGTAAAAGGGGAAAAATTTTTTAATGCCCCCAAAGGGGGTACACCGCGCACCCAAAAGCGGGATAAGTGTATTTTAGGGGGCCCCCACGGGAAAACCCCCTGCCCCAAAAGCGGGAAAAAGGTATTCTTAAAAGTGCCCAAAAAGTTCCCCCCGGGGGAAAACCCCCAAAAGGGGGAAAATTTAAATTTTTTTAAAACCCCAAAAATTAAAACCGCTGCCCCCCAAAAAGCGGAAAAAATTTTTTTTTTTTAAAAATGCCCCACATTTTACCCCTGCCCCCAAAAGCGGTTTTTAATTGAAATTTTTAAAAAGCCCCCAAAATGAAAAACCGCTGAAACCCAAAAAAGGGGGGTTTTATAAGTTTTTTTTTAATGGCCCAAAATGTACACCGCTGAAACCCAAAAGGGGTTAAGGGAATTTTACATGTCCCCCAAAAATTTTACCCCGTGCCCCCAAAAAAAGCGGGAAAAAAAGGGTTTTTCCCCTTTACATGTGCCCAAAAATTTCCCCCACCCCAAAACCCAGAAAGGGGAAAAAGGGGAAAAAAAAAAAATTTTTTCTTAAATGTCCCCCAAATGTAAAAAGCTGCCCCCAGAAAGCGGGAAAAAAGGGAAAAATTCCCCCCATGTCCCAAAAATTCCCCCACCGCGCCCCCGAAATTTGGGTAAAAGGGGGTTTTTCCCCTTACATGGGGCCCACATTGTCCCCCGCGCCCCAGAAAGCGGTTTTTAAAAAAATTTCCCTTACTTTTCCCCCTGTACCCCCCCGGGGAAAAACCCGGGAAGGGGGGGAAAAAAAAGGGGTTTCCCCACAGGGGCCCCAAAAATTTGACCCCGGCTACCCAAAAATTTTTGGAAAAAAAGGATTTTAATTTCCCCCTTTAAAAGGCCCCAAAAGGGGTTAAAGTGAAAAATTTCCCAAAAAGAATCCTGCCAAAAATTTAAAAATTTTAAACATTTCCCCAAAAAGGTTTTCCCCCCCGGGTGCCACCCAAAAAGCTGAAAAGGTTTCTTACGGGGCCCCAAATATTTTCACAAACCCCCCCAAAAGGGGTTTTTTAAGTTTGGTTTAAACTTTAAAACCCCCAAAAAGTAAAAAACCGCTGCCCCAAAAAGGGGGATAAGTTTTTTTTCAGGGCCCAAAATGTACACCGTTCCCCAAAATTTGGTATAATTGTTTTTTTAAACATTGCCCAAAAATGTCCCCGGGGGTTGCCCCCAAAAGTTGGAAAATTTTATTTTTAAAATTTTGGGGGCCCCACTTGAACCCCGTTTGCACCCAAAAATTTTTGGGAAAAGTGTTTTTTTTACAGTCCCCCCCATTGTACACCGCAAAAACCCAAAAAGTGGAAAAAGGGGGTTTTTTTCCTTAGGGGGCCCCCACATTTTACCCCGCAAAAACCCAAAAAAGGGGTAAAGAAAAATTTTTACATGCCCCCAAATGAAAAACCGCTGCCCCAAAAAAAGGGGGGGTATAATTGTATTTTTTACGGCCCACAGTGAACCCCGTGCCCCCAGAAAGGGGGTTAAAGTGTTTTTTTAAAAATCCCCCCCAAAAATTGAACACGCTGCACCCAAAACCCGGGTAAAAGAAAAATTTTTTTTTGGGGGCCCCACAAGTACACCGAAAAACCCAAAAAAAGCGGTATAAGTGTATTTTTACACCCCCCCCAAACAGGGAAAACCCCCTTTTGCCCCCAAAAAGGGGAAAATTGTTTTCTTACAGGGCCCCAGGGGGGGAAAAAAAGTGCCCCAAAAAAGTTTGGAAATTTGTTTTCTTCAGGTGCCCAATTTTTCACTTTTAAACCCAGAAAGGGGAAATAAGGTATTTTACTTTTCCCCCCGGAAAAAAGGGGGCTCCACCCCAAAAAGTAAAAAAAGGGTTTTCCCTTTTTTTCCCCCAAAACAGTTTTCCACCCTGAAACCCCAAAAGCAAAAATTAATTTTTTTTTAAATGCCCCACAAAAAAACACCGCGCCCCCAAAAGCGGATAAAAAAAACCAACATTCCCCCAACTTTTTAACCCCGTTTCACCCAAAAAGGGGGTTTTAATTTTTTCCCCTTACTTCCCCCCCCCATTTTTAAAACTTTTTGCACCCCAAAAAGGGGGAAAAGTGTTTTCTTACAGGGCCCAAAATTTAAAACCGCTGCCCCCAAAAAAGCTGGATAAGTTTTAAAAAAACATGTGCCCCAATGAACCCCGGGTGCACCCAAAAATTTTTGGTAAAAGGGTTTTTTTTTTTTTTGGGGCCCAAAATTTAAAAGGGCTGCACCCAAAAGCAAAAAAAGGGGTTTTTTTCCTTACATCCCCCCAAAAAATGAAAAAGCTGCCCCCAAAAAGGGGGGGTAAAAAGGGGAAACCTTCAGGGCCCAAAAATTAAAAAACCCCCCCTTTGCCCCCGGAAATTTTAAAAAAATTTTTTGTTTTTTTAACATTCCCCAAAAATGTAAAACCGCGAACCCCCCAAAAGGGGGGGTAAAAGTTTTTTCCCCTTAAATTTTCCCCACATTGCCCCCCCTGCCCCCAGAAAGCGGAAAAAGTGTTTTTTTACACCCCCCCAAAATTTCCCCGGGGGCCCCAAAAAAGCGGGAAAAAAGGTTTTTTTTAATCCCCAAAAATGAAACACCGTTGAAACCGGGGGAAAGCGGTATAATTGTTTTCTTAGGGGGTCCCACAGTGAAAAACCTTTTTAAAAACCCAAAAGCTTTTTAAAAGGGGTTTTTTTTTAAAAGGGGCCCCAAAATTGTCCCCCGCTGCCCCAAAAGGGGAAAATTTTTTAAAATTTTACAGTCCCCAAAAATGTAAAACACTGCCCCCAAAAATCATAAAAATTTTTTCTTGGGCCCACAGTGCCCAACTGCCCCCAAAAAAAGGGTTTTTAAAGTTTTTTTTTAAATTTTCCCAAATTGTCCCCCCTTTCCCCCCAAAAAAAGGGGTATAAGTTTTTTTACATGGTATAAGTGTATTCTTACATGTGCCCACAAGTACACCGTGCACCCAGAAATATGGTTAAGTGTATCTTACATGTGCCCACAATGTACACCGCTGCACCCAGAAATTGGTATAATTGTATTCTTACATGTGCCCACAGTGTACGCAGTGCACCCAGAAAGCTGGTATAAGTGTATTCTCTACATGTGCCCACAGTGTACACAGCTGCACCAGAAAGCTGGCATAAGTGTATTCTTACATGTGCCCACAGTGTACACCGCTGCACCCAGAAAGCTGGTATAAGTGTATTCTTACATGTCCCACAGTGTACACGCTGCATCCAGAAAGCTGGTATAAGTGTATTCTTACATGTACCCACAGTGTACACAGCTGCACCCAGAAAGCTGGTATAAGTGTATTCTTACATGGCCCACAGTGTACACGCTGCACCCAGAAAGCTGGTATAAGTGTATCCTTACATGTGCCCACAATGTACACCGCTGCACCCAGAAAGCTGGTATAAGTGTATTCTTACATGTACCCACAGTGTACACAGCTGCACCCAGAAAGCTGGTATAATTGTATTCTTACATGTGCCCACAGTGTACACCGCTGCACCCAGAAAGCTGGTATAAGTGTATTCTTACATGTGCCCACAGTGTACACAGCTGCACCCAGAAAGCTGGTATAAGTGTATTCTTACATGTGCCCACAATGTACACCGCTGCACCCAGAAAGCTGGTATAAGTGTATTCTTAATTCCACATGTACACGCTGCACCAGAAAGCTGGTTAATTGTATTCTACATGTGCCCACAGTACACGCTGCACCAGAAAGCTGGTATAAGTGTATTCTTACATGGCCCACAGTGTACACAGCTGCACCCAGAAAGCTGGTATAAGTGTATTCTTACATGGCCCACAATGTACACAGCTGCACCCAGAAAGCTGGTATAAGTGTATCCTTACATGTGCCCACAGTGTACACAGCTGCACTCAGAAAGCTGGTATAAGTGTATTCTTACATGCGCCCACAGTGTACACAGCTGCACCCAGAAAGCTGGTATAAGTGTATTCTTACATGCGCCCACATGTACACGCTGCACCCAGAAAGCTGGTATAAGTGTATCCTTACATGTCCCACAGTGTACACAGCTGCACTCAGAAAGCTGGTATAAGTGTATCCTTACATGGCCCACAGTGTACACCGCTGCACCCAGAAAGCTGGTATAAGTGTATTCTTACATGTGCCCACAGTGTACACAGCTGCACCCAGAAAGCTGGTATAAGTGTATCCTTACATGTACCCACAGTGTACACAGCTGCACTCAGAAAGCTGGTATAAGTGTATCCTTACATGTACCCACAGTGTACACAGCTGCACTCAGAAAGCTGGTATAAGTGTATCCTTACATGACCCACAGTGTACACCGCTGCACCCAGAAAGCTGGTATAAGTGTATTCTTACATGTGCCCACAGTGTACACAGCTGCACCCAGAAAGCTGGTATAAGTGTATCCTTACATGTACCCACAGTGTACACAGCTGCACTCAGAAAGCTGGTATAAGTGTATCCTTACATGCGCCCACAGTGTACACCGCTGCACCCAGAAAGCTGGTATAATTGTATTCTTACATGCGCCCACAGTGTACACCGCTGCACCCAGAAAGCTGGTATAAGTGTATTCTTACATGCGCCCACAGTGTACACCGCTGCACCCAGAAAGCTGGTATAAGTGTATTCTTACATGCGCCCACAGTGTACACCGCTGCACCCAGAAAGCTGGTATAAGTGTATCATTACATGTACCCACAGTGTACACCGCTGCACCCAGAAAGCTGGTATAAGTGTATTCTTACATGTGCCCACAATGTACACCGCTGCACCCAGAAAGCTGATATAATTGTATTCTTACATGTGCCCACAGTGTACACAGCTGCACTCAGAAAGCTGGTATAAGAGTATTCTTACATGTGCCCACAGTGTACACCGCTGCACCCAGAAAGCTGATATAAGTGTATTCTTACATGTGCCCACAATGTACATCGCTGCACCCAGAAAGCTGGTGTAAGTGTATTCTTACATGTGCCCACAGTGTACACAGCTGCACTCAGAAAGCTGGTATAAGAGTATCCTTACATGTACCCACAGTGTACACAGCTGCAGTCAGAAAGCTGGTATAAGTGTATCCTTACATGTGCCCACAGTGTACACCGCTGCACCCAGAAAGCTGGTATAAGTGTATTCTTACATGTGCCCACAGTGTACACAGCTGCACCCAAAAGCTGGTATAAGTGTATCCTTACATGTACCCACAGTGTACACAGCTGCACTCAGAAAGCTGGTATAAGAGTATCCTTACATGTACCCACAGTGTACACAGCTGCACTCAGAAAGCTGGTATAAGAGTATCCTTACATGTACCCACAGTGTACACAGCTGCACTCAGAAAGCTGGTATAAGTGTATTCTTACATGTGCCCACAGTGTACACGCTTGCACCCAGAAAGCTGGTATAAGTGTATCTTACATGTACCCACAGTGTACACAGCTGCACCAAAAGCTGGTATAAGTGTATCCTTACATGTACCCACAGTGTACACAGCTGCACTCAGAAAGCTGGTATAAGTGTATTCTTACATGTCCCACAGTGTACACAGCTGCACCAGAAAGCTGGTATAAGAGTATTCTTACATGTACCCACAGTGTACACCGCTGCACCAGAAAGCTGGTATAAGTGTTTTCTTACATGTGCCCACAGTGTACACAGCTGCACCAAAGCTGGTATAAGGTATCTTCATGTCCCACAGTGTACACAGTCACAGAAAGCGGTATAAGTGTATTCTTACATGTGCCCACAATGTACACCGCTGCACCCAGAAAGCTGGTATAAGTGTATTCTTACATGTGCCCACAGTGTACACCGTCTGCACCCAGAAAGCTGGTATAAGTGTATTCTTACATGTCCCACAGTGTACACAGTTGCACCCAGAAAGCTGGTATAAGAGTATCCTTACATGTACCCACAGTGTACACCGCTGCACCAGAAAGCTGGTATAAGTGTATCCTTACATGTACCCACAGTGTACACAGCTGCACTCAGAAAGCTGGTATAAGTGTATTAGTACATTGTCCTGTCACTACGTGTGACCCCCTCCGTATCTGTCACTACGTGTGACCCCCTCTGTATCTGTCACTATGTGTGATCCTCCCCGTGTCTGTCACTACATGAGCCCTCAGTAACACCGTTGCCCGGCACTAATATTGCGGAGAACTGAAGTATTGCCGTACAGTGACGTCACCGGTCAGGCAGCACTGTGCACAGCAGACATTTCTCTTCTACACCCGGCGCCTCCCTGTGCTAGCCTGTAACGTTACATTTGTATGTGAAGCGCCATTGCTGAGGAATGTACACATAATAATGGACGCTGACAGGAGCCGAGCATGGCTTATCACACCGTAGGACCGAGGCTTCTCACTTCCATCAAACTTCAGAGAACTCGTGTCCCCGCACGCAGCTCTGTCACTGCACGGCGGGTCATTCATTACTAGACAGTCGGGACAGCGCTTCATTAGAGTGCAATACACAGGAGGGGCGCTGTCCGTGTCCAGCGTCATCGCCATCACTCGGGGACAGTCACTCACACGCAGTCTTACCTGTTCCGTGGGAAGGGTCCTGAGCATTTGCCTCACAAGATGCAAAGGCGCCCCATCAGACTGCCCTGCTGCCCGCATAGTCTCTCCCTCCGACTGTACTCAGCCTCTTCCTGAGAGATGTGCTGCTCCACACCCGTGCTGCACTGACACTTTACCTAGTACGACACCCGCCCACACACCACACCCGAAAAGCACGGTGACTGACGGGGCGACACACTGCCAGGGCTGCGCCTTGTAGCTATGAATGGAGGGAGGGTAGCTGAGGTATTTACAGGTGACTGCTAGATTGTGGGCAGTGAAGGAAGCGTACCTCAGGACTAGGAGCACTGTGCAAACTTCTCTAGTCATTCTCTGTAGTAATACCGGTTTACATACAATATATATATATATATATATATATATATATATATATATATACACACACACAGCGTCTGACTGGAACACCTTGGGCCCACCAGAGAAAATCATTCTCATAGAAATAAATACAAGACCACCAATTGTGCAGTAAAACACACTAATATCAGGGTATAATATAAGGTAGGACATGTCTTAATTATGTAGCAGGAGTTGGGGTAGCCTCCCTCATAGATTATAAAGCAGCCTCCCTCATAGATTATAAAGCAGCCCCCCTCATAGAGGATAATGCTGCCCCCCATCATAGAGGATAATGCTGCCCCCCTCATAGGGTATAATGCTATATATATATATAGATAGATGATAGATACCATATATACTCGAGTATAAGCCGACCCCCCTAATTTTGCCACAAAAAACTGGTAAAACTTATTGACTCGAATATAAGCCTAGGGTGGAAAATGAGATTATGCCCCATATGCTGCCCCATGTATTATGCCCCACAAGATGCTCCATAGATTGTGCCCCATATGCTGCCCATGTATTATGCCCCCATAGATAATCCATAGATTGTGCCCCCATAGATGCTCCATAGATTATGCCCCCATAGATTATGCCCCCATAGATAATCCATAGATTGTGCCCTCATAGATGCTCCATAGATTATGCCCCTATAGATGCTCCATATATTATGCCCCCATAGATTATGCCCCCATAGATGCTCCATAGATTATTCCCCCATAGATGCTCCTTAGATTATGCCCCCATAGAAGCTCCATAGATTGTGCCCCCATAGATGCTCCTTAGATTATGCCCCCATAGAAGCTCCATAGATTGTGCCCCCCATAGATTATGCCCCTATAGATGCTCCATAGATTATGCCCCCATAGATGCTCCATAGATTATGCCCCCATAGATGCTCCATAGATTATTCCCCCATAGATGCTCCTTAGATTATGCCCCCATAGAAGCTCCATAGATTGTGCCCCCATAGATGCTCCTTAGATTATGCCCCCATAGAAGCTCCATAGATTGTGCCCCCCATAGATTATGCCCCTATAGATGCTCCATAGATTATGCCCCCATAGATTATGCCCCTATAGATGCTCCATAGATTATGCCCCCATAAATGCTCCTTAGATTATGCCCCCATAGATTATGCCCCCATAGATGCTCCTTAGATTATGCCCCCATAGAAGCTCCATAGATTGTGCCCCCATAGATTATGCCCCTATAGATGCTCCATAGATTATGCCCCCATAAATGCTCCTTAGATTATGCCCCCATAGATGCTCCTTAGATTATGCCCCCATAGATGCTCCTTAGATTATGCCCCCATAGATTATGCCCCCATAAATGCTCCTTAGATTATGCCCCCATAGATTATGCCCCCATAGAAGCTCCATAGATTATGCCCCCAGAGATGCTCCATAGATTATGCCCCATAGATGCTCCATAGATTATGCCCCAATAAGTGCTCCTTAGATTATGCCCCCATAGATGCTCCATAGATTATGCCCCCATAGAAGCTCCATAGATTATGCCCCCATAGATGCTCCATAGATTATGCCCCCATAAATGCTCCTTAGATTATTCCCCCATAAATGCTCCACAGATTATGCCCCTATAAATGCTCCACAGATTATGCCCCCATAGATTATGCCCCATAAATGCTCCACAGATTATGCCCCATAGATTATGCCCCCATAAATGCTCCACAGATTATGCCCCCATAGATTATTCCCCCATAAATGCTTCAGATTATGCCCCCATAGATTATTCCCCATAAATGCTCCAGATTATGCCCCATAGATTATGCCCCCATAAATGCTCCACAGATTATGCCCCCATAAATGCTCCACAGATTATGCCCCCATAAATGCTCCAGATTATGCCCCCATAGATTATGCCCCCATAAATGCTCCACAGATTATGCCCCCATAGATTATGCCCCCATAAATGCTCCAGATTATGCCCCCATAGATTATGCCCCCGTAAATGCTACACAGATTATGCCCCCATAGATTATGCCCCCATAAATGCTCCAGATTATGCCCCCATAGATTATGCCCCCATAAATGCTACACAGATTGTGCCCCCATAGATTATGCCCCCATAGATTATGCCCCCATAGATGCTCCACTGTGCCCCCATAGAAGCTGCAAAAAAAAAAAAAAAAGACATACCTCTCGTCGCTGGGGGCCAGGTGCTGGTGTCCTGGGCACCTGCAATATTTACCTGTCAGTGTCACCGGGTCCACTGCTGAGCGCTGCTGTCTTCGGTCCTCCGGCAGTGAATGTTCAGGCAGGGGGCGCGGCGCTCACTAATGACGTCATTGCGCCCTCTGCCTGAACATTGCAGCAAGAGAGGACGCGATGACACAGCGACGCTCAGCGGTGGAGCGGGTGACAGGTAAGTAATGATATTCACTGCTTCCCACGCCCATGTGGGCGTGCGAAGCAGTGAATATTCATTTCTCTTTAGCAGCGGGGACAGGGGCTCCTGCCTCCTGTCACCCGCTGCTGCTCCGCTGGCACGGGGCCCCCATGGCAGCTGTGTGGTGTGCCGCTATTAGCGACACGCCACCGGCTGGGGGCCCCTGGAGCAGCGGGGGCCCTAGGCAACTGGCCCCTGTATGCCAGCAGGTGCCAGGGCCCCCCAGATGCCAGGGCCCACCGGAGAATCCTCCGGTTCTCCGGTGGGCCAGTCCGACCCTGTATATACACACTCTTCCAGAATGGGGCGCTTTTAGAGCGACAGTGCACATGCTCCCTTCGTTCCCTACTGGAAGAAGTAGAGCAGGGCTGGCTCCAGGTTTTTATGGGCCCGGACGAAAGAGTCTCAGTGGGCCCCCTTAACACAGACCACGATTCATGATGCACAGATACTGCAGAGAAATATGGGTATAGTACAGTGCCAAACACTTCTCTTCTTCCATTACATGAGTGATATCTATTGTAAATTCTACAATAGCTCAGAAACCGCCAAATCCTCGCAGCGCACAGTACAGACTGGACAGTACAGTCCTCCATACAATATTATGGGCACCAGATAGTCCTCCATACAGTATTATGGGCCAAATATAATGCTCCATAAAGAATATTGGACCCCAAATAATGCTCCATACAGGATACTGGTCCCCATATAATGCTCCTTACAAAATATGGAGCTCTCCTCTGCACTGTGCTGCGTTCTGCACTGTTACGGCTCAGGAAAGGGCGCTGTGGAAAGACTCCCCATTATCATCATCATTGCCTCCCCATCAACATCATTGCCTCCCCATCATAATCATTGCCCCCCCATCATCATCATTGCCTCCCCATCATCATCATTGTCTCCCCATTATCATTGCCTCCCCATTATTATCATTGACTCCCCATCATCATCGCCTCCCCATTATCATCATCATTGCCTCCCCATTATCATCATCATTGCCTCCCCATTATCATCATCATTACCTCCCCATTATCATCATTGCCTCCCCATCATCATCATCATCATTGCCTCCCCATCATTATCATTGCCTCCCCATTATCATCATCATTGCCTCCCCATTATCATCATCATTGCCTCCCCATTATCATCATCATTACCTCCCCATTATCATCATTGTCTCCCACATCATCATCATCGTCTCCCCATTATCATCATTGCCTCCCCATTATCATCATTGCTTCCCCATCATCATCATCATTGCCTCCCCATCATCATCATGCCTCCTCACCACCATCACTGCCTCCCCCCACCACCATCGCACATACAGCACCACACACGGACAGCACCGCAGCACTCTCTCACATACACACACAAAGCACCGTACTACATACACACACGCAGGCAGACACAGACTCACACACACTGATACACACAGACACATACACCTCACATCTCACCTGTCCGGCGCCCGGCTCTCTCTGCCACAGCCGGCCGCTGAATGATGACATCATCTGCTGTGAGAGGAAGCGCAGGCGCCCCCTGGAGCCCGGAGCTGTGGAGGCACAGGGAGAGGTAAGTATTATGGCGGCTGCTGCCAGGGCCCTGAGCAAGCGGGGGGGGGCAGTGGCGGCGCTGGCACCGCTCTCATCCGCTAATGGGCGCCGGGGTGCCCGACGGCGAGTGGGCCCCCCCGCCTGCTCAGGGCCCGGCACTTGCCGGGTGCTGACGCCGGCCCTGAAGTAGAGTACAGTGCTTAGTAGAACCACAGGGAATTCATGGAGAATGAATGGAGCAGCAGTCGCACATGCGCACTTTCAGGGATAAATGTTCCCTGTTCTGCCGATCGGGGCGGATCTCAGCGATTTGACCCTCACTGATGAGCCAATTATCGCTTATCCTTTGCATAGGAGATAAGTTTTCACACCAGACCACTTTATATTATTTTTAGAGGTGAATAAACATATTTCAGTTCCCAGCCTCTGGTCCTATTGGCTAATGAAGCCACTCGTAGTCTGTGGCCATCATTTTCAGCCCAGCATTTCATGGGCACCTATGTTGGTTTGTTTGTAGGCTGAGTCTCTAAGTACTCCAGACAGGGGCGGATTAGAGTAGCTAGAGCCCTGGACAGTTTAGAAAGTGTGACACCCCCCTTGGTAGCCGATGTGTCACGTGACATGTCACATGATCTCCCTGATCATGTAAGGCCTCTTTGACACTTCCGTTGTGTGACGTCCGCCCATCCGTGAAAGTAAAAAAGACGGACGCGATCCGCCAAGAAGATTCCGAAGGAGAGGAGTATGGACGAGAGAGAGAGAGAGAGAGAGAGAGAGGAGAGAGAGAGAGAGAGAGAGAGAGAGAGAGAGAGAGAGAGAGAGAGAGAGAGAGACTGAGTGAAGAGGAAGTGTGCTCTGGGACACATCTGTATAGGAAACGACAGACATGGAGGCACGCTACGCCCACTTCACAAATTGTTCCCTTATGTACAGCCCTATACAGCAATATCTGACATGAAATCAGAATAAACCTTTCCCATTTTAGGTCAACTAGGATTCCCATAATTCTTAATATTTGCCAAATGCCAGAATAATGAGACAATGTTTTAAGGCATTTTTATTACTTATTGCAAAGTCAGAATTTTACATACATTTCATTAATATTTGGTACCATTGCCCTTAAACTGAATGACTTGGGTCATACGTTTGGGATATCCTTCCACAAGCTTCTCAACAGTTGGTCGGAATCTGGGCCCATTCCTCCTGACAAAATTGGTGTGAGGCTGTGTTTCCACGGTCAGGAAACATTCAGTAATTGCTGCGTGTTTGACGCTGTGCGTTGGCGCAGCGTCAAACAGCAGCGTCCAGATGTTACAGCATAGTGGAGGGGATTTCAAGCGGCGCCGCAAGGGAAATAACACAGGGCTATGCAGCCCTGCGGTCATTCCGCATGTGTTCAATGAGCACATCCGGATTGACTGCGCGTTCACTAGGAGGCGAGGCTCTGGGCGGAGTGGACTTTCCGCTCCGTCCAAAGCGCTGTGTTTCCTGATTATGGAAACACAGCCTAACTGATCCAAGTTTGTAGGTCGCCTTGCTCGCACCTGCCTTTTCAGCTTTTCCCATAAATTTTCAATAGGATTGTGATGGCCAGTCCAAAACATTGACTGTTATCCTTAAGGCCTCTCTCACACATCCGTTGTGCGCCTGACGGCGCCCTCCGGCATTTTTTTGTCCAACCGCATCCGGCGTAATGTAATGCCGGATGCGTTTTTTTTTCCATTGACTTACATTAGTGCCGGATGGCGCCGCATGTCCCTGCGGCGCGTCCGGTTTGTGCCGGATGCGGTGTCTGGTCGCCGTCCGGCGTCTGGAGAAATCGTTGCATGTCACATTTTTTGTCTGCGGCGAAAAAGCCGGAAGCGCCGGATGCGGCGCTTCCGGCTTTTTTTTACAATGATAGTCTATGGACGCCGCAATGCGCCGCATCCGGCAAGAGCCGGATCCGGTAGCCACATCCAGTTTTTTAATTGAGATACCAGCCCACAGCAAACAGATACCAGCCCTCAGCAAACATATAAAAAAGCATGCAGTGGGACATCAGACACATCCACATGAACAAGAGCCAGAGCCACAGCCACCGAGAGACGCAGCCATCGAGAGACGCAGCCACCGAGAGATGCAGCCACCGACGCAGCCAGGATCCGCAGCATGGAGCGCCAGGAAAACAGACGGTAAATATGAGCCCCCCCAATCCAAAATTTACAATGCATATGTCACCAATGCTGTGTGAGCTACTGTTTTTCTTTGGCACCCTGGTACATTTTAAAATTAATGTCTTTTCTGTGATGGGGATTGGTTCCCTTGGTACTGTACGAAATTAAATTTCCGATGATGGGGTGGGTCCCCTGGTAGTGTTTAAAATACGTATGTTTGGGAACTTATTGTGTATCCCTGATACTGTTGTGAATGTGTTTAATTGATAATGTCGATCTACTGGTACTGTTTTTTTGCAGTGATGTGCTTGGTCTCCCTGCGACAATATGAAATGTGGATGTTTTTGTGTATCATAATGTTGATTTTTTTTTTTTTTTTTGGGCCTGTGATGTGGTTGCTTGTCCTGCTACTATCTGAAATGTGCATGTTTTTAGTATCATAATTTTGATGTAGTGTTTCATTGTTTTTAAATGTTTTTTTTGTGGCCTGTGACGGTTTATTATCTACTCATGCTGCTATGTGAAATGTGCATTTTTTTGTTATCATAATGCTGTTTTTTTTATATTTTTTTAAAACTTTTTTTGGCCCTGTGATGCTTTTGCTACTCATCATGCTATCTGAAATGTGCATGTGTTTATTATCCTAATGTTGATCTTGTGTATTTTTGTTTTTAATTTTATTTTTTGTGGCCTGTGACGGTTTATTATCTACTCATGCTGCTATGTGAAATGTGCATTTTTTGTTATTTAATGTGTTTTTTTTTTTTTTTAAAATATTTTTGGGCCTGTGATGTTTTGCTACTCTCATGCTATCTGAAATGTGCATGTGTTTAGTATCCTAATGTTGATCTGTGTATTTTTGTTTTTAATTTTTTTTTGTGGCCTGTGACGGTTTATTATCTACTCATGCTGCTATGTGAAATGTGCATTTTTTTGTTATCATAATGCTGTTTTTTTATATTTTTTTAAAACTTTTTTTGGCCCTGTGATGCTTTTGCTACTCATCATGCTATCTGAAATGTGCATGTGTTTAGTATCCTAATGTTGATCTTGTGTATTTTTGTTTTTAATTTTATTTTTGTGGCCTGTGACGGTTTATTATCTACTCATGCTGCTATGTGAAATGTGCATTTTTTTGTTATCATAATGTGTTTTTTTATATTTTTTTTAAAACATTTTTTTGGCCTGTGATGCTTTTGCTACTCATCATGCTATCTGAAATGTGCATGTGTTTAGTATCCTAATGTTGATCTTGTGTATTTTTGTTTTTAATTTTATTTTTTGTGGCCTGTGACGGTTTATTATCTACTCATGCTGCTATGTGAAATGTGCATTTTTTTGTTATTATAATGCTGTTTTTTTTATATTTTTTTAAAACATTTTTTTGGCCCTGTGATGCTTTTGCTACTCATCATGCTATCTGAAATGTGCATGTGTTTAGTATCCTAATGTTGATCTTGTGTATTTTTTTTTTATGTGGCCTGTGACGGTTTATTATCTACTCATGCTGCTATGTGAAATGTGCATTTTTTTGTTATCATAATGTTGTTTTTTTATATTTTTTTAAAACATTTTTTTGGTCCTGTGATGCTTTTGCTACTCATCATGCTATCTGAAACGTGCATGTGTTTAGTATCCTAATGTTGATCTAGTTATTTTTTTTTAAATTTTTTGCCTGTGACGGTTTTTCTACTCATGCTACTATCTGAAATGTGCATGTTTTTAGTATCAGAATGTTGATCTTTTTTTTTTTTTTTTGTGGATCGGGTGGTTCCCCCTGGTACTGTATTTATTTTATTTTTTTTCCAGGGATAGGGTTTCCCCTGGTACTGTTTATGGCTACAATTAATGATTGCATGTTGTGTTCGGTAAAACATAAAGCTGAATAATGTCCATGTTTGAATCTTATATTTTAAACAGGGACAATCAATACATATAAACACAATTCCTTTTTGTCTGTTAATTCCACAGCAGAAGAATTGATGCTGCAGATCCAAGGGCGCAGGAGATCCTGGATGCTAGGAGGCAAGCCAGTAGAAAGTAAATATGACATCCCCATGTCCCTAAAAATTACATGTTTGTTTTTCTCTTTCAGCCAGGGACAAGGAATCCACATATATTCACTGTCCCTTTTTGTGTCCTTACTCAACAGCAGAAGACGTCAACGAGAGGCGGCGGCGGCGGCTGAAGCTGAAGTAGAAGAGAGGGGAGGAGAGGACCTCCAAGCGCGGAGGATAGCCAGCAGAGAGTAACTATGACATCCTGCATTTTGCTCAAAATTACATGTTTGTTTTTCTTTCAGCCATGGACAAGGAATAGTAAATTCACAGTCCATTTTTACTCAACAGCAGAAGACGGCAACAACAGGCGGCGGCGGAGGCGGCACAGAGACGAGAGGAGGAGAGGCGGGCTAGGAGGGAAGCCAGCAGAAAGTAAATATTACATCCCCCATTTCCCTAAAAAATTACATGTTTTTCTCTTTCAGCCAGGGACAAGGAATATAGAAATCTATTCACTGTCCCTTTTTGTTTCTTTCTTCCACAGCAGAGACCGTCAAACAGCTGCTGCAGCTGCCGCAATGGCGGCATTGGCAGAAGAGGCAGCGGCGTCAGCAGCAGCAGCGGCGGCAGCAGCAGCATCGCCATATCCTCCCTCCCAGCCAGAGCCAGAGCGTGACACATCTTCTTCTGGGAGCCCTCCTACCCATCGTCAGCAATTGGCGGTAAAAATATCTATTTTTTTTTTCTATCCACAATCCATCTGTGGGCTATATGTCTTGATTGTCTTTTTTTAATAACAGGAATCGCAAGATGACGAGGAGCTCCCAGAGGAAGAAGGACGTGGTGGAGAGATACCCGGAGTGGGCTCACAATTCGTAAGTATCCTGCATCAATCGCAGAAACACAACATCACACTACACACAACACATAGAAAACCATTTAGTACATACTTCACACAGCGGCCAACACCTGGCAATATCCTAATTTTTATTTTCATTTTTAGTCTCTCGGATTTGGGAGCCAGAGGGTTCCTCCCAGTGCCTCCCAGAGTCGTCGTCGTGAGACTGTCGGCGGTTCTCAACGTGTAAGTTTTTTTATTTTTTTTTTATTTTATTTTTTTTTTAGTTTAGTTTTTATTTTTTAAACGTAAATATATTTTTTGGGTTGTTTTCTTAAAATGTTATTTTTTTTTTAAATTTTTTACCTATCTACCATTTTTGGTAGCATTTTCTATAATTTTTAACCCCTTCACACCCAAGGGTGGTTTGCACGTTAATGACCGGGCCAATTTTTACAATTCTGACCACTGTCTCTTTATGAGGTTATAACTCTGGAACGCTTCAACGGATCTTCGCGATTCTGAGATTGTTTTCTCGTGACATATTGTACTTCATGTTAGTGGTAAAATTTCTTCGATATAACTTGCGTTTATTTTTGAAAAAAACGCAAATATGGCGAAAATTTTAAAAATTTTGCAATTTTCAAACTTTGAATTTTTTTTCCCTTAAAACAGAGAAATATGTCACACAAAATAGTTAAGAAATAACATTTCCCACATGTCTAATTTACATCAGCACAATTTTGGAATGAAAATTTTTCTTTGTTAGGAAATTAGAAGGGTTAAAAGTTGACCAGTGATTTCTCATTTTTACAACAAAATTTACAAAGCCATTTTTTTAGGGACCACCTCACATTTGAAGTCACTTTGACGGGTCTATATGGCAGAAAATACCCAAAAGTGACACCATTATAAAAACTGCACCCCTCAAGGTACTCAAAACTACATTCAAGAAGATTATTAACCCTTCAGGTGCTTCACAGGAGCTGAAGCAACGTGGATGGAAAAAATTAATATTTAACTTTTTAGCCACAAAAATGATCTTTTACAAACTTTTTTTTATTTTCACAAGGGTAAAAGGAGAAAATGGACAGATAAAGTTGTTGTGCAATTTCTCCTGAGTACGCCAATACCCCATATGTGGGGGAAAACCACTGTTTGGGCACACGGCAGAGCTCGTAAGGGAAGGAGCGCCGTTTGACTTTTTCAAACTAAAATTGGCTGGAATTGAGATTGAACGCCATGTCGTGTTTGGAGAGCCCCTGATACGCCTAAACAGTGGAAACCCCCACAAGTGACACCATTTTGGAAACTAGACCCCCTAAGGAACTTATCTAGATCTGTTGTGAGCACTTTGAACCCTCAAGTGTTTCACAAAAGTTTATAATGCCTGGGTGTGAAAAAAAAAAAAAACAATTTTCCACAAAAATGATTTTTTAATCCCAAATTTTTGATTTTTCCCAAGGAAATTGGACCCCAAAACTTGTTGTCCAATTTGTCCTGAGTACGCTGATACCCCATATGTGGGGGGGGGAAACTGTTTGGGCGCACGGCAGGGCTTGGAAAAGAAACAGTAACGTTTTGGAATGCAAACATTGATGGGGGTCATGTTCCGTTTGTAGTGCCCCAGATGAGCCTAAACAGTGGAAACCCCCCACAAGTGACCCCATTTTGGAAGCTAGACCCCCTAAGGAACTTATCTAGATGTTTGGTGAGCACTTTGAACCCCCAAGTGCTTCACACAAGTTTATAATGCCCGGGCATGAAAATAAAAAATCCTATTTTTTTCCCACAAAAATTATCTCTTAGTCACTAATTTTTTATTTTCCCATAGGTAACAGGAGAAATTGGACCACAAAATTTGTTGTCCAATTTGTCCTGAGTACGCTGATACCCCATATGTGGGGGGGAATCACTGTTTGGGCACATGGCAGAGCTCGGAATGGAAGGAGCACTATTTGACTTTTTCCAACCAAAATTGGCTGGAATTGAGATTGGACGCCATGTTGCATTTGGAGAGCCCCTGATGTGCCTAAACAGTGGAAACCCCCACAAGTGACCCCATTTGGGAAACTAGACCCCCTAAGGAACTCATCTAGATCTTTGGTGAGCAATTTGAACCCCAACTGCTTCACACAAGTTTATAACGTAGAGCCGTAAAATTAAAAAATTATATTTTTTCCACAAAATTGATCTTTTCACCCCAATTTTTATTTTCCCAAGGGAAACAAGACTCCAAAAGTTATTGTGCAATTTGTCCTGAGTGCGCTGATACCCCATATGTGGGGGTAAACCACTGTTTGGGTGCATGGCAGAGTTTGGAAGGGAAGGAGCGCCGTTTGACTTTTTCAACGCAGAATTGGCTGGATGCCATGTCGTGTTTGGAGAGCTCCTGATCTGCCTAAACAGTGGAAACCCCCACAAATGACACCATTTTGGAAACTAGACCCTCAAGGAACTTATCTAGATGTGTGGTGAGCACTTTGAACCCCAAAGTGCTTCACAGAAGTTTATAACGTACAGCCGTAAAATAAAAAAATTCTTTTTTTTTTTTACAAAAATGATTTTTTAGCCCCCAATATTTTATTTTCACAAGGGTAGCAGGAGAAATTGGACCCCAAAAGTTGTTGTCCAATTTGTCCTGAGTATGCTGATACCCAATATGTGGGAGTAAACTACTGTATGGGCGCACGTCGGGGCTCGGAAGGGAAGTAGTGACGTTTTGGATTGCAGACTTTGATGGAATGGTCTGGGGGAGTCATGTCGCATTTGGAGAGCCCCTGATGCGCCTAAACAGTGGAAACCCCCCACAAGTGACCCCATTTTGGAAAATAGACCCCACAAGGAACTTATCTAGATGTGTGGTGAGCACTTTGAACCCCGAAGTGCTTCACAGAAGTTTATAACGTACAGCCGTAAAAATAAAAAATCCTTTTTTTTTTTACAAAAATGATTTTTTCGCCCCCAATATTTTATTTTCACAAGGGTATTAGGAGAAATTGGACCCCAAAAGTTGTTGTCCAATTTGTCCTGAGTACGCTGATACCCAATATGTGGGAGTAAACTACTGTATGGGCACACGTCGGGGCTCGGAAGGGAAGTAGTGACGTTTTGGATTGCAGACTTTGATGGAATGGTCTGGGGGCGTCATGTCGCATTTGGAGAACCCCTGATGCGCCTAAACAGTGGAAACCCCCCACAAGTGACCCCATTTTGGAAAATAGACCCCACAAGGAACTTATCTAGATGTGTGGTGAGCACTTTGAACCCCGAAGTGCTTCACAGAAGTTTATAACGTACAGCCGTAAAAATAAAAAATCCTTTTTTTTTTTACAAAATTGATTTTTTCGCCCCCAATATTTTATTTTCACAAGGGTAACAGGAGAAATTGGACCCCAAAAGTTGTTGTCCAAATTGTCCTGAGTACGCTGATACCCAATATGTGGGAGAAAACTACTGTATGGGCACACGTCTGGGCTCGAAAGGGAAGTAGTGACGTTTTGGATTGCAGACTTTGATGGAATGGTGTGGGGGCGTCATGTCGCATTTGGAGAGCCCCTGATGCGCCTAAACAGTGGAAACCCCCCACAAGTGACCCATTTTGGAAAATAGACCCCACAAGGAACTTATCTAGAAGTGTGGTGAGCGCTATGAAGCCCCAAGTACTTCACAGAAGTTTTATAACATACAGCCGTAAAAACAAAAAAATCATTTTTTTTTTTACAAAAATGATTTTGTCGCCCCCAGTTTTTTATTTTCCCAAGGGTAACAGGAGAAATAGGCCAAATTGCACAATAACTCTTGGGGTCCAGAGTATGCTGATACCCCATATGTGGGGTAAACTACTGTTTGGGCGCATGGCAGAGCTCAGAAGTGAAGGAGCACCATTTGACTTTTTCAACGCAGAATTGGCTGGAATTGAGATCAGACGCCATGTCACATTTCGAGAGCTCCTGATGTGCCTAAACAGCAGAAACCCCCCAATTCTAACTCCAGCCCTAACCCCAAACACCAATAACCCTAGTCTCAACCCTAACCACAAACCTAACCCTAACACACCCATAACCCTAATCCCAACCCTAATCCTAACGTTAGCGCCAACCCTAACCCTAACTTTAGCCGCAACCCTAACCCTAACGGGAAAATGGAAATAAATACATTTTTTTATTTTATTACTTTTCCCTAACTAAGGAGGTAATAAAGGGGGGTTTGATTTACTATTTATAGCGGGTTTTTGTGATTGGCAGCTGTCACGCTAAAAGACGCTTTTTATTGCAAAAAATAGTTTTTTGCATCACCACATTTTGAGAGCTATAATTTTTGCATATTTTGGCCCACAGAGTCATGTGAGGTCTTATTTTTTGAGGGACGAGTTGACGTTTTTATTTGTACCATTTTTGAGCACGTGACATTTTTTGATCGCTTTTTATTTCGATTTTTGGGTGGTTAGAATGAACAAAAATCAGCAATTCATGAATTTCTTTTGGGGGAGGCGTTTATACCGTTCCGCGTGTGGTAAAATTGATAAAGCAGTTTTATTCTTCGGGTCAGTACGATTATGGCGATACCTCATTTATATCATTTTTTTAGGTTTTGGCGCTTTTATAGAATGAAAACAATTTTATATAAAAAATCATTATTTTTGCATCGCTTTATTCTGCGAGCTATAACTTTTTTATTTTTTCGCTCATGATGCTGTGTGATGGCTCGTTTTTTGCGGGACAAGATGACGTTTTCAGTGGTACCATGTTTATTTATATCGGTCTTTTTGATCGCGTGTTATTTCACTTTTTGTTCGGCGGTATGATGATAAAGCATTGATTTTTTTGCTTCGTTTTTTTTTTTTAAGGGGTTCACTAAAGGGGTTAACTAGTGGGACAGTTTTATAGGGGGGTCGTTACGGACGCGGCGATACCAAATATGTGTACTTTTATTGTTTTGTTTTTTTTATTTACAGGAAAAAATGAATTTATTGGGGAATATTTTTTTTTTTTTTTTAAGATTTTTTTTTACACTTTTTATTTTTACTTTTTTTACTTTTTTACTTTGTCCCAGGGTGGGACATCACAGTATTTTATCAGATCGCTGGTGTGACAGTGTGCACAGCACTCTGTCACACCAGCGATCGCTCTGGCATCGCTGCAGGCTTCCCCAGCGCCTGCTCTCAGCAGGCACTGAGGAAGCCGCCTCCCTGCAGGACCCCGGCGCCATCTTGGATCCGGGGACCTGGAGGGAGGACGGACCCTCGGAACAGCGCGACACATCGCGCTGCTCTGAGGGTCTCAGGGGAGCGCGCAGGGAGCCCCCTGCCTGCGCGATCCTCCCCTGTGCCCCGGGTACACCGCGATCATGTTTGATCGCGGTGTGCCAAGGGTTAATGTGTCGGGAGCGGTCCGTGACCGCTCCTGACACACAGTCACGGGTGTCAGCTGTGATAATCAGCTGACACCCGGCGGCGATCAGCTGCGCTCCCCCCGGGAGCGCAGCTGATCGCCCATGACGTACTATTCCGTCCATGGGAATTAGGTCCAGGGTCACATGGACGGAATAGTACGTCTGATGGCAGAGAGGGGTTAATGTTTACAAAACGTGTTATCTCAAAATTTTTGGTGCAGTAATTTTTCCATTTTAACATGTATAATTTTGACATTTTCAAACAATGTGTATGATCATTTTCTTTTTTTCTTTTTTAATTTCACAGGCTTCACAGCGTGCTCCCGACTCGGACACGGAGGAGGGCCTAGATGTGGAGCTGATGATAGATCTTGTCCGAGAAAGGGAGCCGCTGTGGAACATGGGGGACCGCCGGCATTCGGATCAAATTGTTACACGACGGCTCTGGGAGGAAGTGGCAGCGGGAATGGTGCAACGCTGGGAGGACCTCGATCCTAGGTCCCAGACTAAATTCCGTAAGTATAGTTCATGTTGCTGACTGTAAAGGTGTGTTTACAAAACTTCTGTCCTCGTGTCACCCACGCTTCATGTTTTCATGATTTCCTTTTGTGAAACACTATGGAAATAATGAAAACATGAACTCTGGGGGACACGAGGACTGAAGTTTGGGAAACCCTGATGTTGTATACTAACCAATGTGTGCTTTCTCGTTTCAGGGGAGAGAATTGTGAAGCGGTGGCAGTCTGTGAGGGATCGCTTTAAGAAAGAATTCAACAAGGAGATGCGGGCCCCGAGTGGTTCTTCAGGACGCCAGAGCAAGTACAAGTACGCACGAGCTCTGGCGTTCCTGCGTGAAACCATGGTCACCAGAAGGTAAATATTACCATCAAATGTTAACCTTTTTTTTTTTTGCAGCCAGGGCCATTCCACATCTGTATATTGATTTTATGTTTTTGTTTCTTCCACAGCACGGTGACCAGCACTCAGGCGCCCGCAGAGTTGGCGCCTTCTAGAGCGATCCCTCAGGAGACCGACACCGAGGGACACTTCGACCAACCCTCCACATCTGCACCTTCCCACACACTTGATCCCGCTGTCCCCTCCACCAGCGCTGGAGCAGTGTGGCCGGCTGCATTACATGAATCTGCTGGTCAGGATATAGCATTCCCTTTACCCCACCCTTCTGACCCTGCCACCTCTAGTACAGCTGCGGGTACTGGGCGGCAGCGTCAGAGGGGTCAGGAAAAGAACTATGCGCCCGAGTTCTTGCATATGAACGCATCTTTCCAGAACTGTCTTAAGGTGCTACCTGAACAAGTTGCCGCAGGCGTTAGTCAGATAACCTCCCTAGTTGGTGAGGTGAAGACACTTCTGGAAACTGTGCGTTCAGAGGAAAGAGGATCCCCGAACCACAGTTTTTTTCGGTCGGTTGCGGAGCGCATAGATCCGCTATCTTCTGACCAGCAGATGTATGTGATGCACACGTGCCACACTGCTCTAGTGCAGGTTGTCTCCCATCCTCAATCAACCCCAGTCGTTCCTCCACCTCCCCCCCCTACAGCCGCCGTACATCTTCCCCCTCCTTCCACCTGCCATCCCTCCTCCCCCTCCTATTCAATACCACCCACCTCACCAGGTCCATCAACCTCCCCAATTCCAACAACCTCCCCAGTACCAACCACCTCCCCAACTACAGTCACCTCCCCAGTACCAGCAACCTACCCACTACCAGCCACCTACCCCGTACCACACTCCTACCTCGTACCGATCTCCTTCCCCCTTCCAATTGCCTACCATGTCACCTGCTCCTCCTGCCCAACCCTCCATTCCACCCCCACCCACCTGTTCTGCCTTGTTTTCCCATTCTTTTAGTCTTTCCACCCCTTCACCTCTTCCTGTTCCTTCCACACCACCATCCCGGTCGTCCCTCCACACTCCCACGGTCGAAGTGTCCCGCAGCCCCTCTAGCAGTATTTCCACCCCACACTACACTGACCTGTAGTTAATGTTCCATTTTTTTTTCCAAAATTTCTTTTAAAAAATAAAGTTGAAAAACAAAAAAAATTATTTAAAAAAATAAAGTTTACTAAAAAAAATGATACAGTTGAATAAAAAATAAAGGTTATTTAAATCTGAAGAATTGGGCCACAAGGCCTACTTTAATAAAAATTATATTAAAAAAAAATGTTTTCAATAAATTGTTCATTGGTTTAACATTGTTGTCTGTCTTTTATTTATAGGATGTTAAGTTTTAAATTTGGTATACAGGTACACCTAACTTTGGCTAAAAGGTTTATAAATGTAACCTTTTTGCCAAAGTTGTGTCCCGGGTTGTGTAGTATGCAAAGTATATTATCTTTTTCCAAAAATTGTGTACTTTGTTAGGTTATACCCTACAACAGGGTTCCCCAACTGCAGTCCTCAAGGCCCACCAACATATCAGGTTTTCAGGATTTCCTTTGTATTGCACAGATGAGGCAATTATCACCTGAGCAATACAAAGGAAATCCTGAAAACATGACCTGTTGGTGGGCCTTGAGGACTGCAGTTGGGGAAACCTGGCCTACAATGTACACTTTTTTGGACAAAAGGTGAAATACTTTTGTTAAAACAATTTCACCTTTTGTCCAAAAAAGTGTACATTGTAGGCCAGGGTTCCCCAACTGCAGTCCTCAAGGCCCACCAAAAACATATCATGTTTTCAGGATTTCCTTTGTATTGCACAGGTGAGGCAATTATCACCTGAGCAATACAAAGGAAATACTGAAAACAATACCTGTTGTTGGGCCTTGAGGACTGGATTTGGGGAACCATGGCCTACGATGTACACTTTTTTGGGAGAAAATGTGAAATACTTAACAATTTCGCCTTTTGTCCTAAAAAAGGGTACATTGTAGCCCAGGGTTCCCCAACTCCAGTCCTCAAGGCCCACCAAAAACATATCAGGTTTTCAGGATTTCCTTTGTATTGCACAGGTGAGGCAATTATCACCTGAGCAATAGAAAGGAAATCCTGAAAACAATACCTGTTGGTGGGCCTTGAGGACTGGATTTGGGGAACCACGGCCTACGATGTACACTTTTTTGGGAGAAAATGTGAAATACTTTTGTTAAAACAAACAGCCATGGACACAACTATGGCAAAAAGGTTACAGTAGAAAACACACAAGAAGGTAGACAAGTAACTATTAAAGGTTTATTGTGGGTAAAGAAAATTTTTAAAAGAAACAATACATTTATCACACTCTGTCATCCTGCCAGTCAACACTACCTTCCGGTGACACAAAGTATTGAGCAAACTGTTCCCTCATTCTTGAAACCGCGACTGTACTGCGAGTGGTAATGTTGCTGTAGTCGTGCAAAGTTGTTTCTTGATTGTGGTCCTCCATAGAAATCGGTTCCTTGGTTAGGACAAAATTATGTAGGACCACGCACGCTTTAACAACATCATCAACAGTCTCGGTCTTCAAGTTAATTGCAGTCAAAAGGACACGCCATTTTGCTGTCATAATGCCAAAGGCACACTCCACCATCCGTCTGGCTCTTGTGAGGCGGTAGTTAAATATCCGCTTTGTATGTGTCAATTCTCTGCTGGCGTACGGCTTCAATAGGTGTTCGGACAGCTGGAATGCCTCATCACCTACACAAACAAATGGCATCGGTGGGCCTGAGGTTTGAGGCAGTGGCCTAGGGGGGGGAAACTGAAAAGTGTTTCCGTACAGTTTACGGCCCATGGCAGATAGTTTAAACACTTGGGAGTCATTTGACAGTCCATAAGACCCAATGTCCACCGCGATAAACTTGTAGTCCGCATCTGCAATAGCCATCAGGACGACTGAGAAATATTTTTTATAGTTAAAGAATTCTGATCCGGTTCCTTTAGGCTTTTGAATGCGGATGTGCTTTCCATCAACGGCGCCCAGGCAATTGGGGAACTGGCAGATACAGAGAAACTGGTCCGCTATTTGAAGCCACCGCTCTGTTGTTGGCTCTGGAAGAAATTCTCCAACCAAACTATCCCACAGAGCCCGACAAGTGTACTTTATTATCCCGGATAGTGTGGAGATTCCCAGCCGATATTGAAAATGGAGCGATGACAGAGTTTCGCCACTTGCCAGAAATCTGAAAACAAAATAGAAAATACAAATTATTTCAGAAACACAGCATTACATACCAGAACTCAGCTACAACTATTGGAGATACAAAAAATAAGAACCTCAATGAGAAACACTGTTTTATAAAACATTTTTGGCCTACTGATATGGTTTCCTAGTTGGCCTGTGATGTTAAATGAATGATAAAATTACAAGTGTGCTCAAGCAAACAGATCCAATACATATAGCTTACCTTATAGTCACCATGAGACGCTCCGCCGGAGATATCGAGAACCGACAGTAGGTGTCCGATTTTTTAATTTGGTCTCCAACACGCTCAAGCAAATCATCAAAGTTTTCTTTGTTCATCCGCAGATAGGCAAAAAACTTGTCTGGATTTTTTCGAAGCTCCATGTTCAGTGTTGAATAGACACCACGAGTTAATCTCTGTGCCGTGATGGGGTGGATCCACATACGTCGTCGTCTTCGCTGGCGCTGACGCATAATGCGCTGCTCCTCAAACTTTCGCTCCTTCTCCAGAACTATAAACCTCAATCGATTCATCTCCGCAGTAAAATCAACAAGATTCCTGAAGATATTGCCGATAATGACATCCATGTTCGCCAATCACTTGCTCTTCTCTCCAACCTGCACTTGCTCCTCTACAACCTGTCAAAGATGGGATGTAGGAGCAGTGTATATATAGGATTACAGTAGGCAATCATGTTTGGAACCCCAAAAAAGGGCGTTTTTAAAAACCGGATCCGGCGCATTACTGCGTCAACGGATGCCAAACCGGATACACCGGATGAGACGGATCCGGTTTTTGAACGGATCCGTGAACCGGATCCGGTGAAAAACCGGATGCGGCGCATCCGGTTTTCATACTGGATGCCGGATGCGGCGCTGCGGCAAAATGCCGGGGGCGCCGTCAGGCGCACAACGGATGTGTGAAAGAGGCCTAAGCCATTTTGTTACCATTATGGCAGTTTACTTTGTGTCATCGTCCATTTGGAAGACCCATTTCCGCCCGAGCTTTAACTTCCACGACTGATGTCTTGAGATGTTGCTTCAGTATTGCCACATCATTTCTCATGAAGCCATCTATTTTGTGAAGTGCACCTGCAGCAAAACAACCCCCATAACATGATGCTGCCACCGTGTTTTACAGTTTGGATGGTGTTTAGGCTTCAAAGCTTCTCAGAGATGAGAGAGTTATGAAGATGTGATCATGATTAGCCCCTTTACCAGGGCCGGCTCCAGGTTTCGTGGGCCCCGGGCGAAAGCGTCTCAGTGGGCCCCTTTAAAAAAAACAAAACAGCAATTCATGATGCATCTATATGGCAGAGAAATATAGGTATGGTACAATGCCAAAGATTTCATTTCTTACATTACACGAGTGATGCGGAGTGCGGGGAGTTGGCGTGCCACACGGCGTCCACACTTTCTGCTGCACGGATTTAGGTAATATGTATCTTACCTTTTCTTTCTTCATGCATTGGTAGCTGTATAAATGTCCATTTTGGACATATGAATTCAGGGAAAGCTGGGTACCTTGGTACTTATATGTGATTGAACACTGCTGCAATTGCAGCTTCTAAAGTAGGACTGGGCAAATGAATCTATGCGCAACTAAAGGATATATGATACAACAAATATACCTCTGCACTAGGCACTTTTGTAAATATTGGCAATCAATTGCTGCAATTTGGCCTTCCTTTGATCTGCACATTAATAGGTTTATTTACATAAATTTTATTATGGTGTCACATAAAGGGAAAGGATTACCTTGAATGTGACAGGGAATGATTCCAGTCCCTACTTCATTTAGATGCATATCAAGGACCAGACTCCATGGAAGCATTGAATTTTTGATTAGACTCTGTAAATTACTGAAATTTTGACCGCGATGGTAATAAAAATAATTTTTAAATAAAAATTTACCTGCATGAAGTTTGATTACTGGACGTTACAAACGTTATTTTGAATGCCAAATATGACTAACTGTATATGAAATTATGTTCCTGCTGCTGTAGCTGTTCTCCCTGCTTATGTAGTAATTGGTTTGAGGCAAACCCTTTTATATATGTTGTGTTTGTCAGATTTTATACTTTTGAAATAAAGTATTTTCTGATCTTATTCAAATATGAGTGACATTCCTGATCTGTATGTCACATAATTGTGACATGATCTATATGATATATCAGTATACTGAGTGTTGCCCAGTCATTGTTTAAGGAAAATGGGCTTGGGTATTGTGCTTACGAGTGATATCAATAGCTCAGAAACCACACAGTATATAGTCCTCCATACAGTATTATGGGCACCACATAGTGCTCCATACAGAATAATGAGCCCCATTTAATGATCCATACAGTATAATGAGCCCCATATAGTGCTCCATATAATATAATGGACCCCATATAATGCTCCATACAGAATAATGGACCCCATATATTGCTCCATACATAATGAGCTCTATATAAGGCTCCATGCGGTATATGATAGGCTCCATATATTGCTTCATATATAATGAGCCCGATATATTGCTCCATGCATAATGAGCCCAATATAATATATACAGTATATGATGGGCCCCATATGATGCTCCATATATAATTGACCCCATATAATGCTTCAAACATAAAAAAGAAAAAGAAAAAATGCTCACCTCTCCTCGCTGGCCACTGCTCTGTTCCGGACTCTTCAGCGTCGCCGTCTTCCGGCTCTCTGCACTGACTGTTCAGGCAGAGGGTGCACAGACGTGACGTCATCACGCCCTCTGACCTGAAATGTCAGAGTCAGAAGACGTGGAAGACGCCGCACTGCAGGAACAGGGAGAGGTAAGTATTGCAAGTACCAGGGCCCTGACCAAGCGGTGGGGGAATCTAGGCGGCATGGTGGCTCAGTAGTTAGCACTGCAGCCTTGCAGCACTGGGGTCCTGGGTTCAAATCCCACCAAGATCAACATCTGCAAGGAGTTTACATGTTCTCCCCGTCTTTGCGTGGGTTTCCTCTGGGTACTCGGTTTCCTCCCACATTCCAAAGATATACTGATAGGGAATTTAGATTGTGAGCCCCATCGAGGACAGTGCCAATAATGTCTGTAGAGCGC
The DNA here is from genome assembly GCA_033576555.1 of Oophaga sylvatica. Taxonomy (NCBI): domain Eukaryota; kingdom Metazoa; phylum Chordata; class Amphibia; order Anura; family Dendrobatidae; genus Oophaga; species Oophaga sylvatica. The sequence goes on along the minus strand of JARQOD010002527.1, from coordinate 35,498 downwards.
AGTATATAAATGAGTAAAATAAATAAAAATACTAGCGGGTTCTCGCACTAGACTCCCATAACACGTCAGTGTCCCCAACGGCGAGTGGGCATCCCGGCCTGCTCAGAGCCCAGCATTTGCCCTTGTATGTAGGGTGCTGATGCCGGCCCTTATCCTCTCGACTCCACCTACTCTACAGATGTTCAATCATACTAGCATTAACCCCTCCCCCTGTTTGTTGCAGGCTCTGGCAATGAGCCCACATCTTTTCCGGCACATGACAGCTGATCTGATCAGCTGACATGTGCCCGGAACAGCCACGGGTGGAATCGCGATTCATCCGCGGCTGTTAACATGTTAAATGCCGCTGTCAAACGCTTACAGCGGCATTTAACATGCACACGCAGGAAGCGCGTTATTACCTCCTCCCATCGGTGCCCGTGTCATATGACCGCGGGTCATCGATATGTTGGCATGACAACCCGGGGTCAGCAATAGACCCCTTTGGTTGTCATTGCTGGATTGCTATGAGCGCCGCCTGGTGGTTGGTGCTCATAGCAAGTGAGCACATCTGCGACACAGAGCATGGCTGCAGCCCTGCTCTATGTAGCAGAGGCGAGCGGACAATTGCAGCTTCTAGTCTCCCATGGAGACTATTGAAGCAAGTAAAATGTTAAAAAATGTTTTTAAAAATATTAAAAAAATAAAAGTTCTAATCACCCCCTTTCGTCCTATTCAAAATAAAACAATAAAAAAAATCAAATATACACATATTTGGTATCGCCGAGTTCAGAATAGTCCGATCTATCAATATATAAAAAGAATTAATCCAATAGGTAAACGCGTAGCGAGAAAAAAAATCGAAATGCCAGAGTTACTTTTTTTGGTCGCTGCAACATTTCAATAAAATGCAATAACAGGAGATCAAAAGGCTGTATACCCACCAAAATGGTATCAATAAAAATGTCAAATCGGCCCTCAAAAAATAAGTCCTCACGAAGCCCCAGATCCCGGAAAATGGAGACGCTAAGGGACATGGTAAAACCAATGGTGTCTTTCAAAAGTACAACTCGTCCCACAAAAAACAAGCCCTCACATGGCCATTTTGACCAAAAAATAAAAAAGTTATGGCTCTGGTAAGAGGGGGAGCAAAAAATGAAAATACAAAACCAAAAATACCATACTGGTCATTAAGGGGTTAAACATGGCTGATATCGGAAAAAGTAACAAGAAAAACATCAGTCACCTGATCTTACTGACATAGATATTTGCAGAGGTGCAGGTGTCAGGAGAGTATTTTCATGAACAGTGAGACTAAAAACATGGCTGATTAACCCCTTTCATCACTTCGTGTGCTGGATGATTTTTCCTAGGTTTATATTACAGCCTCTAACATCTTCAGAACACATATACAGTGAAGGAAATAATTATTTGAGCCCTTGCTGATTTTGTAAGTTTGCCCACTGACAAAGACATGAACACACTATAATTTTAAGGGTAGGTTAATTTAAACATTGAGAGATAGAATATCAAAAATAAAATCCAGAAAATCACATTGTATAAATTATATAAATTCATTTGCATTTTGCAGTGAAAAATAAGTATTTGACCCCCTACCAACCATTAAGAGTTCTGGCTCCTACAGACCAGTTAGATGCTCCTAATCAACTCGTTACCTGCATTAAAGACAGCTGTCTTACATACACTGCTCAAAAAAAATAAAGGGAACATTTAAACAACAGAATATAACTCCAAGTAAATCAAACTTCTGTGAAATCAAACTGTCCACTTAGGAAGCAACACTGATTGACAATCAATTTCACATGCTGTTGTGCAAATGAAATAGACAACAGATGGAAATTATTGGCAATTGTCAAGACACACTCAATAAAGGAGTGGTTCTGCAGGTGGGGACCACAGACCACATCTCACTACAAATGCTTTCTGGCTGATGTTTTGGTCACTTTTGAATGTTAGTTGTGCTTTCACACTCATGGTAGCATGAGTCGGACTCTACAACCCACACAAGTGGCTCAGGTAGTGCAGCTCATCCAGGATAGCACATCAATGTGAGCTGTGGCAAGAAGGTTTGCTGTGTCTGTCAGCGTAGTGTTCAGAGGCTGGAGGCACTACCAGGAGACAGGCCAGTACACCAGGAGACGTGGAGGGTTCCATAGGAGGGCAACAACCCAGCAGCAGGACCGCTACCTCCGCCTTTGTGCAAGGAGAAACACGAGGAGCACTGCCAGAGCCCAGCAAAATGACCTACAGCAGGCCACAAATGTGCATGTATCTGCACAAATGGTTAGAAACCGACTCCATGAGGATGGTCTGAGTGCCTGACGTCGACAGATGGGGGTTATGCTCACAGCCCAACACCGTGCAGAACGCTTGGCATTTGCCACAGAACACCAGGATTGGTGCTCTTCACAGATGAAAGCAGGTTCACACAGAGCACATGTGACAGATGTGACAGTCTGGAGACGCCGTGGAGAGCGATCTGCTGCCTGCAACATCCTTCAGCATGACTGGTTTGGCAGTGGGTCAGTAATGGTGTGGGGTGGCATTTCTTTGGAGGGCCGTACAGCCCTCCATGTGCTCTCCAGAGGTAGCCTGACTGCCATTAGATACCGAGATGAGATCCTGAGACTCCTTGTGAGACCATATGCTGATGCAGTTGGCCCTGGGTTCCTCCTAATGCAGGACAATGCCAGACCTCATGTTGCTGGAGTGTGTCAGCAGTTCCTGCAAAATGAAGGCATTGAAGCTATGGACTGGCCCGCCCATTTCCCAGACCTGAATCCGATTGAGCAGATATGGGACATTGTTATGTTAGGTAGCTGAGGAGGACAGAAACAACAGCCGGGCAGCCAAACACCTGAGATGTGGGTAACTAATGGGTTGCAGATTCCTAAACTAACCACACAACTAGAGGTAGCCGTGGAGCGTTCCTACGTTGATCCTAGACGCCTCGTCACAGCCTGAGAGATAACTACACCTAAAGGCAGAAAGATGAATGCTATCTGCCCCGGAGCAGATCCCCAAAGAAAATAGGAAGCCCCCAAACATGTAATGGCGGTTAGACAAGAAGAAAGCACAGACACAGACAGAAAATAGAATGAGCAAACGCTGGGACCACAAGCTGACTAAATAGGATAGGACAGGAGGGATTACTTTCTGCAACCCAGAAAACCCTACAAAAATCCAACAATTCTGATTACAAAAATACTGAGATCACACGATCTCTCCATCCACTAAATCAGATCTCAGTGTGAACAAAACCAAGCCGCAGCCGCTGAAAAAGCAGGAAAAAGCAAATGAAAAAACAACAGTGGCTACAGACAAACTGTGAGGAGCACAGGCCCCAGGAGGGGACCCGGCTGTCCTCCACAAATGTGCAGAAAACTATGCAAATAGCAAGCACAAAAAGAAAAGCAGAAAATATCTTATCTGAAAGCAGCAGACGCAGGCAAGACACCAGCAAACTTCCAAATGAACCAGGAACCACAATTGAGACCAGAACAATTGATCACCGGCGACCATCATGGGAGGGAACCTCCCTTATATCAGTCCAGTCAGTGATCCTAGATTGCCATTCCTCGCTGGAAGGTTCAGTACTGTCTGTAACCATCAGAGGGAGCCTCTGCTCATTCACAACAGGACATCATGTCTGGCTCCATCCACCAACGTCACGTTGCACCACAGACTGTCCAGGAGTTGGTGGATGCTTTACTCCAGGTCTGGGAGGAGATCCCTCAGGAGACCATCCGCCTCATCAGTAGCATTCCCAGGCATTGTAGGAAGGTCATGCAGGCACTTGGAGGCCACACACACTACTGAGCATCATTTTGACTTGTTTTAAGGACATTACATTCCACTTTAATTTTGTGTGTGACTCCAAATCCAGGCCTCCATTGGTTATTAAATTTGATTTCAATTGATGATTTTTGCGTGAGTTTGTTGTCAGCACATTCAACTTTGTACAGAACAAAGTATTCAATGAGAATATTTCATTCATTCAGATCTAGAATGTGTTATTTGAGTGTTCCCTTCATTTTTTTGAGCTGTGTAGTTACCTTTGTAAAAGACTCCGGTCCACAGACTCAATCAGACTCTAATATCTACAACATGGGCAAGACGAAAGAGCTTTCTAAGGATGTCAGGGACAAGATAATAGATCTGCACAAAGCTGAAATGGGCTACAAAATCATACGTAAGAGAAGGAGAAATGTTATGTTTCGGTAGCTGAGGAGTGCAGGTAAAAAAGGCAATACACCAGAGCAGTTGGAATCTATGAGATTGCAGTACCCTGACTAACCACCACAACTAGAGGCAGCCGTGGAGCGTTCCTACGTTGGTCCTAGACGCCTCGTCACAGCCTGAGAAACTAACTACACCTAAAGATAGAAATAGGAAAGCTATCTGCCCCGGAGCAGAACCCCAAAGATAATAGAAAGCCCCCAAACAAGTAATGGCGGTTAGACAAGAAGAAATACTGACACAGAAAGAAAATAGTATGAGCAAACGCTGGGGCCCAAACTAACTAAATAGAAAAGGATAGGAAGGGTACTTACTGCAATCCCAGAAAACCCTGAAAAGCACCAACTCTACTAATTTCAAAATCACCTGAGATCACACGACCTCTTCCACCTAAATTAGTTCTCTGGTGTAACAAAATCAAAACAGCAGCCACTGAAAAAACTGGAAAAAGCAAATGTACAAACATCAGTGGCTGAACTAAACTGAGAGGGCAAAAGCCCCGGAGGGGACCCAGAAGGCCCCCACAGAAGTGCAGGACAAAATGCAAAAATATAGTACAAAAACAAAAAGAAGAAAATGTCTTATCTGATAGCAGGAGATGCAGACATGACACAGCAGGCTACAGGGAAACAGGAATGAAGGATTCAGACCAGAACAATTGATCACCGGCAACCCTGATGGGAAGGTGACTCCCTTATATAAGACCAGTCATTAACACCTGATTCCCAGTCCTCACAATCTTCACTGAACAGACCAGTACCGCTTGTAACCACCAGAGGGAGTCTCTGCTCAGAACTCATCTCAAACCCATTCACAACAGTACCTCCCCCTTGAGGAGGGGTCACCGAACCCTCATTTGAGCAACCAGGTCGGTCAGGATGAGTTCTATGATACGCACGGATGAGTCTCCTAGCATGGATGTCCGAAGCAAACACCCAAGAATTGTCTTCCTGACCATAACCTCTCCACTTAACCAAATACTGGAGTTTCCGTCTAGAAAAACGAGAATCTAATATTTTCTCAACCACATACTCCAGATTGCCCTCAACCAAAACAGGGTCAGGAGGCACAGCAGCAGGAACCACTGGCTCAACAAACCTCTTCAACAAGGACTTGTGGAACACGTTATGGATCTTAAATGTCCCTGGAAGAAGCAAACAAAAAGAAACAGGATTAACCCCTTCACCCCCAAGGGTGGTTTGCACGTTAATGACCGGGACAATTTTTACAATTCTGACCACTGTCTCTTTATGAGGTTATAACTCTGGAACGCTTCAACGGATCTTCGCGATTCTGAGATTGTTTTCTCGTGACATATTGTACTTCATGTTAGTGGTAAAATTTCTTCGATATAACTTGCGTTTATTTTTTAAAAAAAACGCAAATATGGCGAAAATTTTGAAAATTTTGCAATTTTCAAACTTTGAATTTTTATTCCCTTAAAACAGAGAAATATATCACACAAAATAGTTAAGAAATAACATTTACCACATGTCTACTTTACATCAGCACAATTTTGGAACCAAATTTTTTTTTTGTTAGGAAGTTATAAGGGTTAAAAGTTGACCAGCGATTTCTCATTTTTACAACAAAATTTACAAAGCCATTTTTTTAGGGACCACCTCACATTTGAAGTCACTTTGAGGGGTCTATATGGCATAAAATACCCAAAAGTGACACCATTCTAAAAACTGCACCCCTCAAGGTACTCAAAACCACATTCAAGAAGTTTATTAACCCTTCAGGTGCTTCACAGTAACTAAAGCAACGTGGAAGGAAAAAATGAATATTTTACTTTTTAGCCACAAAAATGATCTTTTACAAACTTTTTTTTTATTTTCACAAGGGTAAAAGGAGAAAATGGACAGATAAGGTTGTTATGCAATTTCTCCTGAGTACGGCAATACCCCATATGTGGGGGAAAACCACTGTTTGGGCACACGGCAGAGCTCGTAAGGGAAGGAGCGACGTTTGACTTTTTCAAACTAAAATTGGCTTAGATTGGATGCCATGTCGCGTTTGGAGAGCCCCTGATGCGCCTAAACAGTGGAAACCCCCCACAAGTGACACCATTTTGGAAACTAGACCCCCTAAGGTACTTATCTAGATCTGTTGTGAGCACTTTGAACCCTCAAGTGTTTCACAAAAGTTTATAAAGCCTGGGTGTGAAAAAAAAAATCAATTTTCCACAAAAATGATTTTTTAGTCCAAAATTTTGAATTTTCCCAAGGAAATTGAACCCCAAAAGTTGTTGTCCAATTTGTCCTGAGTACGCTGATACCCCATATGTGGGGGGGGAAACTGTTTGGGCGCACGGCAGGGCTTGGAAAGGAAGTAGTAACGTTTTGGAATGCAGACATTAATGGGGGTCATGTTCCGTTTGCAGTGCCCCAGATGAGCCTAAACAGTGGAAACCCCCCACAAGTGACCCATTTTGGAAACTAGACCCCCTAAGGAACTTATCTAGATCTTTGGTGAGCACTTTGAACCCCCAAGTGTTTCACACAAGTTTATAATGCCCGGGCATGAAAATAAAAAATCCTATTTTTTTCCCACAAAAATTATCTTTTAGTTACTAATTTTTTATTTTCCCAAGGGTAACAGGAGAAATTGGACCACATAAGTTGTTTTACAATTTGTCCTGAGTACGCTGATACCCCATATGTGGGGGGGAACCACTGTTTGGGCGCACGGCAGAGCTCGGAATGGAAGGAGCACCATTTGACTTTTTCCAACCAAAATTGGCTGGAATTGAGTTTGGATGCCATGTTGCATTTGGAGAGCCCCTGATGTGCCTAAAGAGTGGAAACCCCCACAAATGACCCCATTTGGGAAACTAGACCCCCTAAGGAACTTATCTAGATTTTTGATGAGCAATTTGAACCCCCAAGTGCTTCACACAAGTTTATAACGTAGAGCCGTAAAATTTAAAAATCATATTTTTTCCACAAAAATGATCTTTTCACCCCAATTTTTATTTTTCCAAGGGTAACAAGACTCCAAAAGTTATTGTGCAATTTGTCCTGAGTGCGCTGATACCCCATATGTGGGAGTAAACCACTGTTTGGGTGCATGGCAGAGTTTGGAAGGGAAGGAGCGCCGTCTGACTTTTTCAACGCAGAATTGGCTGGACGCCATGTCGTGTTTGGAGAGCTCCTGATCTGCCTAAACAGTGGAAACCCCCATAAATGACACCATTTTGGAAACTAGACCCCTCAAGGAACTTATCTAGATGTGTGTTGAGAACTTTGAACCCCAGGTGTTTCACTAAAGTTTATAACGTACAGCCGTAAAATAAAAAATCTTTTTTTTTTTTTACAAAAATGATTTTTTCGCCCCCAATATTTTATTTTCACAAGGGTAACAGAAGAAATTGGAACGCAAAAGTTGTTGTCCAATTTGTCCTGAGTACACTGATACCCAATATGTGGGCGAAAACTACTGTATGGGCACACGTCGGGGCTCGGAAGGGAAGTAGTGACGTTTTGGATTGCAGACTTTGATGGAATGGTCTGGGGGCGTCATGTGACATTTGGAGAGCCCCTGATGCACCTAAACAGTGGAAACCCCCCACAAGTGACCCCATTTTGGCAAATAGACCCCACAAGGAACTTATCTAGATGTGTGGTGAGCACTTTGAACCCCGAAGTGCTTCACAGAAGTTTATAACGCACAGCCATAAAAATAAAAAATCTTTTTTTTTTTACAAAAATGATTTTTTCGCCCCCAATATTTTATTTTTACAAGGGTAACAGGAGAAATTGGACCCCAAAAGTTGTTGTCCAATTTGTCCTGAGTACGCTGATACCCAATATGTGGGAGAAAACTACTGTATGGGCGCACGTCAGGGCTCGGAAGGGAAGTAGTGACGTTTTGGATTGCAGACTTTGATGGAATGGTCTGGGTGCGTCATGTCGCATTTGGAGAGCCCCTGATGCGCCTAAACAGTGGAAACCCCCCACAAGTGACCCCATTTTGGAAAATAGACCCCACAAGGAACTTATCTAGATGTGTGGTGAGCACTTTGAACCCCGAAGTGCTTCACAGAAGTTTATAACGCACAGCCGTAAAAATAAAAAATCTTTTTTTTTTTGTTGCAAAAATGATTTTTTCGCCCCAATATTTTATTTTTACAAGGGTAACAGGAGAAATTGGACCCAAAGTTGTTGCCCAATTTGTCCTGAGTACGCTGATACCCAATATGTGGGAGAAAACTACTGTATGGGTACACGTTGGGGCTCGGAAGGGAAGTAGTGACGTTTTGGATTGCAGACTTTGATGGAATGGTCTGGGGGCGTCATGTCGCATTTGGAGAGCCCCTGATGCGCCTAAACAGTGGAAATTCCCAACAAGTGACCCCATTTTGGAAAATAGACCCCACAAGGAACTTATCTAGGTGTGTGGTGAGCGCTATGAAGCCCAAGTGCTTCACAGAAGTTTATAATGTACAGCCGTAAAAACAAAAAAATAATTTTTTTTGTACAAAAATGATATTTTCGCCCCCAGTTTTTTATTTTCCCAAGGGTAACAGAAGAAATAGGACAAATTGCACAATAACTCTTGGGGTCCAGAGTACGCTGATACCCCATATGTGGGGATAAACTACTGTTTGGACGCATGGCAGAGCTCAGAAGTGAAGGAGCACCGTTTGACTTTTTCAACGCAGAATTGGCTGGAATTGAGATCAGACGCCATGTCACATTTGGAGAGCCCCTGATGTGCCTAAACAGCGGAAACCCCCCAATTCTAACTCCAACCCTAACCCCAACACACCCCTAACCCTAGTCCCAACCCTAACCACAAACCTAACCCTAACACACCCCTAATCCCAACCCTAACCCTAATCCTAACTTTAGCGCCAACCCTAACCCTAACTTTAGCCGCAACCCTAACCCTAACCCTAATGGGAAAATGGAAATAAATACATTTTTTTAATTTTATTATTTTTCCCTAACTAAGGGGGTGATAAAGGGGGGTTTGATTTACTATTTATAGCGGGTTATTATGATTGGCAGCTGTCACGCTAAAAGACGCTTTTTATTGCAAAAATAGTTTTTTGCATCGCCACATTTTGAGAGCTATAATTTTTGCATATTTTGGCCCACAGAGTCATGTGAGGTCTTGTTTTTTGCGGTACGAGGTGACGTTTTTATTGGTACCATTTTTGAGCAGGTGACATTTTTTGATCGCTTTTTATTTCGATTTTTGGGAGGTTAGAATGAACAAAAATCAGCAATTCATGAATTTCTTTTGGGGGAGGCGTTTTTATTGTTCCGCGTGTGGTAAAATTGATAAAGCAGTTTTATTCTTCGGGTCAGTACGATTATGGCGATACCTCATTTATATCATTTTTTTATGTTTTGGCGCTTTTATAGAATAAAAACAATTTTATATAAAAAATAATTATTTTTGCATCGCTTTATTCTGCGAGCTATAACTTTTTTATTTTTTCGCTGATGATGCTGTATGGCAGTTCGTTTTTTGCGGGACAAGATGACGTTTTCAGCGGTACCATGATTATTTATATCGGTCTTTTTGATTGCGCGTTATTCCACTTTTTGTTCGGCGGTATGATGATAAAGCATTGATTTTTTGCTTCGTTTTTTTTTTTTTTTTAAGGGGTTCACTAAAGGGGTTAACTAGTGGGACAGTTTTATAGGGGGGGTCGTTACGGACGCGGCGATACCAAATATGTGTACTTTTATTGTTTTGTTTTTTTTATTTACAGGAAGAAATGAATTTATTGGGGAATATTTTTTTTTTTTTCATTTATTTTGGATTTTTTTTTTACACATGTTTATTTTTACTTTTTTAACTTTTTTACTTTGTCCCAGGGTGGGACATCACAGTATTTTATCAGATCGCTGGTGTGACAGTGTGCACAGCACTCTGTCACACCAGCGATCGCACAGGCATAGATGCAGGCTTCTCAGTGCCTGCTCTCGGCAGGCACTGAGGTAGCCGCCTCCCTCCAGGACCCCGGCGCCATCTTGGATCTGGGTCCTGGGAGGGAGGAAGCCCTCAGAACAGCGCGATCACATCGCGCTGGTCTGAGGGTCTCAGGGGGGCGCGCAGGGAGCCCCCACCCTGCGCGATCCCCCCTGTGCCCCCAGTACACCACGATCTTGTTTGATCGCGGTGTGCTAGGGGTTAATGTGCCGGGAGCGGTCCGTGACCGCTCCTGACACACAGTCACGGGTGTCAGCTGTGATAATCAGCTGACACCCGGCGGCGATTAGCTGCGCTCCCCTCAGGAGCGCAGCTGATCGCCTATGACGTACTATCCCGTCCATGGGCAGAATGGCACGGGTTTTATGGACGGGATAGTACCTCTAATGTCAGAGAGGGGTTAAGAATCTCAATGATCTTATAAGGTCCAATGAACCTAGGCTTAAATTTAGGAGATGCTACTCTCATAGGAATATTCTTTGAGGACAACCAGACCAAGTCCCCCACTTTAAACCGAGGACCATCAGTCCTATGCCGGTTAGCAAACCGCTGGGCCTTCTCCTGAGAGAGGGACAACCTCTCCACTACCTGGTCCCAAATCTGTTGCATACGCTCCACAACAGAGTCAACACCTGGACAGACAGAAGCCTCCGTCTGTCCTGAAGAAAATCGAGGGTGAAACCCAGAATTACAGAAAAACGGAGACATCAAAGTGGCAGAGCTAGCCCTATTATTAAGAGCAAACTCAGCCAAAGGTAAAAAAGAGACCCAGTCATCCTGATCAGCAGACACAAAGCATCTAAGATAAGTCTCCAATGTCTGGTTTGTTCTCTCAGTTTGACCATTGGTCTGAGGATGAAATGCCGAAGAGAAAGACAATTGAACACCCAGTTTAGAACAAAAAGTCCCCCAAAATCTGGAAACAAACTGGACTCCTCTGTCAGACACAATGTTCTCAGGAATGCCGTGTAAACGAACCACGTGCTGAAGGAACAACGGCACCAATTCAGAGGAGGAAGGCAACTTAGGTAATGGCACAAGATGTATCATTTTGGAAAACCTATCACAAATTACCCAGATGGTGGTCATTCTCTGAGAAACAGGAAGGTCGGAAATGAAATCCATAGAGATATGGGTCCATGGTCTCTTGGGCACAGGCAATGGCATCAACAAACCACTAGAGCGAGAGCAAGGCTTGGAGCGAGAGCAAGTCCCGCAGGACTGCACAAATTCCCTGACATCACGAGACAAGGTAGGCCACCAAAAGGACCGACTAACCAAGTCTCTGGTACCAAAAATTCCGGGATGCCCAGCCAATGCGGAACAATGAATCTCAGACATCACACGCTTTTTCCACTGGTCCGGGACAAACAATTTTCCAACAGGGCAGCACTCGGGCCTATCCTCCTGACACCCCTCCAGAGCAAGTCTCAAATTGGGCGAGATGGCGGAAAGAACTACACCCTCTTTCAAAATAACAGAAGGATCAGATAACTCAGGAGAGTCCGCAAGGAAACTCCTCGAGAGGGCATCCGCCTTAACATTCTTAGTGCCAGGAAGAAAGGAAACCACAAAATTAAAACGTGTGAAAAACAAGGCCCACCTGGCCTGTCTAGGATTGAGTCGCTTGGCAGATTCCAGATAGACCAGATTCTTATGGTCCGTAAGGACCACCACCTGATGTTTGGCTCTCTCCAGCCAATGTCTCCACTCTTCAAAAGCCCACTTCATGGCCAATAACTCCCGATTACCCACGTCATAATTACGTTCAGTAGGAGAAAATTTTCGAGAGAAAAAGGCACAAGGGTTACTTTTAGAGGTCTCTGGATCTTTTTGGGACAAAACGGCACCTGCCCCAATTTCAGAGGCATCAACCTCCACCTGAAATGGCAGAGAAACATCAGGCTGCCGTATAGAACAGGAGCAGAAGTGAATCTCTGCTTAAGTTCCTGAAACGCAGAGACTGCCTCAGGAGGCCAATTCACCACATCAGAACCCTTTCTGGTCAAATCAGTTAATGGTTTAACAATAACCGAGAAATTACCAATAAATTTACGATAAAAATTGGCAAAACCCAAAAATCTCTGAAGAGCCTTTAATGAAGTAGGTTGAACCCAATCACAGATGGCCTGAACCTTGACCGGGTCCATTTCAATAACAGATGGGGACAAAATGAATCCCAGAAATGAGATCCTCTGTACGCCAAAAAGACACTTTGATCCCTTCACATACAGAGCATTCTCTCTCAAAATCTGGAACACAGTTCGAACATGTTTCACATGAGAGTCCCAGTCATTAGAAAAAATAAAGATATCATCCAAATAAACAATCAGAAATTTGTCCACAAAATACCTGAAAATGTCATTCATGAAGGACTGGAAGACGGAAGGAGCATTAGTGAGCCCAAAGGGCATCACTAGGTACTCAAAATGCCCTTCAGGGGTATTGAATGCCGTCTTCCATTCATCCCCGTGCTTAATGCGAATAAGGTTATACGCCCCCCTGAGGTCAAGCTTGGTAAACCAAGTAACGTTTTTCACCCTGGAAAACAGGTCAGAAATCAAGGGTAACGGGTATTGATATTTCACAGTAATATTGTTCAAGAGACGATAATCAATACACGGCCTTAATGAACCATCTTTTTTGGCCACAAAGAAAAAACCGGCACCTAAGGGTGAAGAGGATGGTCTGATATGACCCTTCTCCAATGATTCCTTGATATAAGACCGCATAGCGTCATGTTCAGGTACAGACAAGTTAAAAAGGCGACCTTTAGGGAATTTACTACCCGGCACTAATTCAATAGCGCAGTCATAGCTCCTATGGGGAGGCAAGGATGCAGATTTACTTTCGCTAAACACATCAGAAAAATCAATCAAAAAGTCAGGAACATCCTGAGCCTGGGGGGAGGCAGAAAAAACAGGAGTGTTGGTATTAACACATTGGCAGCCCCAACTGGTTACAGACACAGATTTCCAATCCAAAACAGGATTATGAGACTGTAACCAAGGGAAACCCAGCACGATAATGTCATGCAGATTATACAGAACCAAAAATTTGCAGCACTCCTGGTGATCAGGTTCAACCCTCATTATCACCTGAGTAGAAAACTGGGGTTTATTCTCAGCCAAAGGGGTAGAATCGATCCCCAGTAAGGGAATAGACTTCTGTAGGGGTATCAAGGGAAACCCACAACGTTTAGCAAAATCATAATCCATCAGGTTAATAGCTGCTCCAGAATCAACGAAAGCCTGAGCAGAAAATGAGGACAGAGAGCATATCAGAGTGACAGTTAATAAAAACTTAGTCTGAACACTACCCAAGACAACTGAGCGTGCAAAACGTCTTCCCCGCTTAGGGCAGACTGAAATAGCATGAGAGGCATCACCATAGTAGAAACATAACCCATTGCGCTTTCGAAACTCATGACGCTGTGCCCCAGACACCACTCTATCACACTGCATGGGTTCAGAAGCTGGTTCACAAGGCAACACCATTCCACGCATACTTCTCCGCTCACGCAAACGTCTGTCAATTTGAATCGCTAATGACATAGAATCATTGAGACCAGAGGGGACAGGGAATCCCACCATAACATCCTTTACATTATCTGACAGACCCTTCCGGAAAAGGGCTGCCAAAGCGTCGTCATTCCATTTGGTCAGGACTGCCCACCTACGGAATCTCTGACAGTATAACTCAGCGTCATAAGGCCCCTGATTTAATGCCAACAAGGCTTTTTCAGCTTGATCAGTGACATTAGGCTCATCGTACAATAACCCCAAAGCCTGAAAAAATGCATCAACATCACTCAAAACAGGATCCCAGGTGTCAGGGAAAAAGCCCAATCCTGAGGATCGCCGCGCAGGAGAGAGATGATAATTTGAACCTGCTGCGCTGCGTTCCCTGAGGACTTAGATTTTAAGGCAAAAAACAATTTACAATTATTTTTGAAATTCTGAAACTTAGCTCGATCCCCCAAAAACAAATCTGGCATGGGGATCCTAGGTTCCACAACAGGCAACCTAGCAAGATATGCAGCAATACTCTGAACCTCAGTGGCAAGCTGATCCACACGGCCAGACAACCGTGCAAACTCCATTGATAGAAAAGATCCTCCCCAGCACCCAGAGATACAGAGGGAAAAAAAAATGCAACAAACAGAAAAATATCTCTGACAACTCTGACAACCTTTTTTCTTTCACAATATTTTTTCCCTTCTGTGAGTACCATACAATTTTCAATTTTTAGGCTGGTGATACTGTTTTGTTTCGGTAGCTGAGGAGTGCAGGTAAAAAAGGCAATACACCAGAGCAGTTGGAATCTATGAGATTGCAGTACCCTGACTAACCACCACAACTAGAGGCAGCCGTGGAGCGTTCCTACGTTGGTCCTAGACGCCTCGTCACAGCCTGAGAAACTAACTACACCTAAAGATAGAAATAGGAAAGCTATTTGCCCCGGAGCAGAACCCCAAAGATAATAGAAAGCCCCCAAACAAGTAATGGCGGTTAGACAAGAAGAAATACTGACACAGAAAGAAAATAGTATGAGCAAACGCTGGGGCCAAAAACTAACTAAATAGAAAAGGATAGGAAGGGTACTTACTGCAATCCCAGAAAACCCTGAAAAGCACCAACTCTACTAATTTCAAAATCACCTGAGATCACACGACCTCTTCCACCTAAATTAGTTCTCTGGTGTAACAAAATCAAAACAGCAGCCACTGAAAAAACTGGAAAAAGCAAATGTACAAACATCAGTGGCTGAACTAAACTGAGAGGGCAAAAGCCCCCGGAGGGGACCCAGAAGGCCCCCACAGAAGTGCAGGACAAAATGCAAAAATATAGTACAAAAACAAAAAGAAGAAAATGTCTTATCTGATAGCAGGAGATGCAGACACGACACAGCAGGCTACAAGGGAAACAGGAATGAAGGATTCAGACCAGAACAATTGATCACCGGCAACCCTGATGGGAAGGTGACTCCCTTATATAAGACCAGTCAGTAACACCTGATTCCCAGTCCTCACAATCTTCACTGAACAGACCAGTACCGCTTGTAACCACCAGAGGGAGTCTCTGCTCAGAACTCATCTCAAACCTATTCACAACAGAGAAAACTGTGACAACTCTTGGTGCAATAGTAAGAAAATGGAAGAAATACAAAATGTCAATTGACATTGATCTGGGGCACCATGAAAAATCTCAACTTGTGGGTATCCTTGATCATGAGGAAGGTGAGAGATCAGTCCAAAATTACACGGGGGGAACTTGTTGCTGATCTCAAGGCAGCTTTGACCATAGTCACCAACAAAACCATTGGTTACACATTACGCTGTAAAGGTTTAAAATCCTGCAGTGCTTGCAAGGTCCCCCTGCTCAAGAAGGCACATGTGCAGGCATGTCTGAAGTTTGCCAATGAATACCTGGATGATTCTGTGATTGATTGGGAGAAGGTGCTGTGGTCAGAGGAGACAAAAGTTAAGCTCTTTGGCATTAACTCATCTCGCCATGTTTGGAGGAAGAGAAATGCTGCCTATGACCCAAAGAACACTGTCCCCACTGTCAAGCATGGTGGTGGAAACATTATGTTTTGGTGGTGTTTCTCTGCTAAGGGAACAGGACAACTTCACCACATCAATGGGAGAATGGAAGGAGCCATATACCGTAAAATCCTGAGTGACAACCTCCTTCCCTCCACCATGACATTAAAAATGGGTCGTGGCAGGGTCTTCCAGGAAGAAAATGACCCAAAACATACAGTCAAGGCAACAAAGGAGTGGCTCAAAAAGAAGCACACTAAGGTCATGGAGTGGCCTAGCCAGTCTCCAGACCTTAATCCCATAGAAAATTTATGGAGGGAGTTGAAGCTCCGAGTTGCAAGTGACAGCCAGAAAATCTTAATGATTTAGAGATGATCTGCAAAGAGGAGTGGACCAAAATTCCTCCTGACATGTGCACAAACCTCATCATCAACTACAAAAAACGTCTGACTGCTGTGCTTGCCAACAAGGGTTTTACCACCAAGTATTAAGTCTTGTTTGCCAGAGGGATCAAATACTTATTTCTCACTGCAAAATGCAAATAAATTTATATAATTTATACAATGTGATTTTCTGGATTTTACTTTTGATATGCTTTCTCTCAATGTTAAGATTAAACTACCCTTAAAATTATAGATTGTTCATGTATTTGTCAGAGGGCAAACTTACAAAATCAACAGGGATCAAATAATTATATCCTTCACTAAATAAATATAACGCTCTGCTCAAATTTATCCTGCGTGTACAGTACAGACCAAAAGTTTGGACACACCTTCTCATTTAAAGATTTTTCTGTATTTTCATGACTATGAAAATTGTACATTCACACTGAAGGCATCAAAACTATGAATTAACACATGTGGAATTATATACTTAATAAAAAAGTGTGTAACAACTGAAATTATGTCTTATATTCTAGGTTCTTCAAAGTAGCCACCTTTTGCTTTGATGACTGCTTTGCACACTCTTGGCATTCTCTTGATGAGCTTCAAGAGGTAGTCACCGGAAATGGTCTTCCAACAGTCTTGAAGGAGTTCCCAGAGATGTTTAGCACTTGTCGGCCCTTTTGCCTTCACTCTGCGGTCCAGCTCACCCCAAACCATCTCGTTGGGTTCAGGTCTAGTGACTGTTGAGGCCAGGTCATCTGGCATAGCACCCCATCACTCTCCTTCTTGGTCAAATAGCCCTTACACAGCCTGGAGGTGTGTTTGGGGTCATTGTCCTGTTGAAAAAAAATGATGGTCCAACTAAACGCAAACCGGATGGAATAGCATGCCGCTGCAAGATGCTGTGGTAGCCATGCTGGTTCAGTATGCCTTCAATTTTGAATAAATGCCCAACAGTGTCACCAGCAAAGCACCTCCACACCATCACACCTCCTCCTCCATGCTTCACGGTTTGAACCAGGCATGTAGAGTCCATCCGTTCACCTTTTCTGCGTCTCACAAAGACACGGTGGTTGGAACCAAAGATTTCAAATTTGGACTCATCAGACCAAAGCACAGATTTCCACTGGTCTAATGTCCATTCCTTGTGTTCTTTAGCCCAAACAAGACTCTTCTGCTTGTTGCCAGTCCTTAGCATTGGTTTCCTAGCAGCTATTTTACCATGAAGGTCGGCTGCACAAAGTCTCCTCTTAACAGTTGTAGAGATGTGTCTGCTGCTAGAACTCTGTGTGGCATTGACCTGGTCTCTAATCTGAGCTGCTCTAAACCTGCGATTTCTGAGACTGGTGACTCGGATAAACTTGTCCTCAGAAGCAGAGGTGACTCTTGGTCTTCCTTTCCTGGGGTGGTCCTCGCGTGAGCCAGTTTCTTTGTAGCGCTTGATGGTTTTTGCAACTGCACTTGGGGACACTTTCAAAATTTTCCCAATTTTTCGGACTGACTGACCTTCATTTCTTAAAGTAATGAAGGCCACTCGTTTTTCTTTACTTAACTGCTTTTTTCTTGCCATAATACAAATTATAACAGTCTATTCAGTAGGACTATCAGCTGTGTATCCACCAGACTTCTGCACAACACAACTGATGGTCCCAACCCCATTTATAAGGCAAGAAATCACACTTATTAAACCTGACAGGGCACACCTGTGAAGTGAAAACCATTTCCGGTGAGTACCTCTTGAATCTCATCAAGAGAATGCCAAGAGTGTGCAAAGCAGTCATCAAAGCAAAAGGTGGCTACTTTGAAGAACCTAGAATATAAGACATAATTTCAGTTGTTACACACTTTTTTGTTAAGTATATAATTCCATATGTGTTAATTCATAGTTTTGATGTCTTCAGTGTGAATATACACTTTTCATAGTCATGAAAATACAGAAAAATATTTAAATGAGAAGGTGTCCAAACTTTTGGTCTGTACTGTATATTCACCAAAACCACGATTTAGACAAAACTCCCAATGGAACCACTTACTTATGAGGCAGATGGAGTCACTTTGGACTGGTCTGTTTTCTGGAAGTGTCCTATAATTTTAGGTGTCTTTTTAGCGCACAAATGTGGGCTACCACAGATTTCTGCACTCCTATAAAGATAGATATAACTGGAACAGATGCCAGACGAAGTCCAAGGAGTCTCCATCACCAAACATGGTCCTCCATACAATTTAATACACTACCCATGGTCCTCCATAGAATACAATGCACTCCCCATGGTCCTCCATAGAATACAATGCTCTCCCCATGGTCCTCCATAGAATACAATGCTCTCTCCATGGTCCTCCATAGAATTACAATGCTCTCTCCATGGTTCTCCATTCAATATAATGCACCCCCATGATCCTCCATACAATATAATGCAACCCTAATGATACTCCATGCAATATAATGCACCCCCATGATACTCCATACAATATAATGCACCCCCATGATACTCCATACAATATAATGCACCTCCCATTGTCTTCTGTAGAATATAATGCGTTTACCATGGTCCGCCATACAATATAATGCACTCCCATCGTCCTCCATACAATATAATGCACCCCCATGGTCCTCCATACAAAATAATGCGCCCCCCCATGGTCCTCCATACAATATCAAACACCCACATGGTACTCCATACAATATAATGCACCCCCCATGGTCCTCTATAGAATATAATGCACCCCCCATGGTCCTCTATAGAGTATTTTGCACTCCAACGGTACTCTATACTCTATTATGTCCACCAGTCACTAATTTAAAAAAAAAAACAGAATACCCACCTCTAACTCGTTCCACCCAATGAAAGTTATCCTGGGCATGTGGTGTGAAGCGCCGCACATCTCAGAAAAGCTGCTTTGACACATCAGACACCAAGGCAGAATGATGGGGGTGAAAGCGTCAGCTGACGCTCCCTCTTTCATCATCATTGCAGGCGCTGATAGGCGGGGTGCGGGCGTTGACGGGTGGAGGCACAATGTGGGCGTTGACGGGTGGAGGCACAGTGGGGACACTGACATTGGGCCTCACAGCAATCGCGTGGCCTGCCGCCATTGGCGGTACACCAATGCCCTAAATACTCTCAAAAGGAGTTATTTGAAGAGTTACATATGAATGGCACAGCAGTGTGCATGATCTACGTGAGCTCCATTTAAATGGTGCTCTTCAGAGCTCTGGTTATCAGGATCATGCGTGTCCCAGTAGTCAGATCCTTAGCGATTGGAAAGTTACCCCCTAGATTACTTATGAAAACCCTTTTACACATGTTTTACAAGATTTATTTTTATTTGCCCATAGGAATATAGAAAATAATAAACCAATACTAACGTTTTCTAAGGGGTGCACGCAGCCATCTCATAAGCAAAGCATCACAGAAGTTAAGCATCAAGCAAAATCGAGTTATTGCATATCAGTTAGTCAGGGCAATAGTCAGGTAACCCACACTTTGCTTTCCCTTTTATCCATGTACTTTATTTCTATCCTCCTGTGTTCCCTTTCCATCCACATTCACTGTCCCATCCCCCCTCCATCACAACTCATACACATCAGCCCCTCTATACTTTCCTCTCCCATGTACAGCTCCCATGCACTCCTCACCTTCCTGAAAAACCTCAGCCCATCTTGACCAAACACATTGCACAAAAAAAACTTCTTACAATTCCAAAAATTACTTGCTCTTTATCTTCCTACGCCTACTGATTTCGGGGAACATCTCCCCCAACCTGGTCCACCATCCCCCAACCTCAACCCTACCCTACCTCATATCGAAACCATGCTAATCTAATTAGTTGCACTCCTTCATCTCCTTCTTTTAATTGTTCTCTCTGGAATCCACGGTCTGTATGTAACAAGCTTCCTTTCCTGCACAAGTACCACTCTCTGAACAACTCTCTTAATCTGTTGGCCTTCACAGAAACCTGGATTCAGGATTCTGACACTGTCTCCCCTGCTGCCTTTTCCCATGGTGGCTTACAATTCTCCCATTCCCCGAGACCCACAAACAGACATGGTGGTGGAGTCCGCATACTCCTGTCCCCACAATGCACTTTCCAGGTCATCCCCCCAATTCCATCACTCTCATTCCCTTCTTTTGATGTCCACACCATCAGTTTCTTCCGTCCCTTCTCCCTCAGAGTAGCGGTCATATATCAGCCCCCAGGCTCACCCACCCAGTTCCTTGACCACTTCTCAGCGTGGCTGACACACTTCATGTCCTCAAAACTACCAACCCTTATCCTGGGAGACTTCAGCATCCCCATAAACAGCCCCACTTCCACATCTGCATCCCAGCTTCTAACACTAATCTACATTCGAATTATCCTCATAGGACAGAGTCACACATAGGTGTACACCACCATAACAGTTAGAATAAGAAAAAAGAGAAAAAAAAAAGATATGTGAACCTAAAAATTAACTTTCAATTCACAATTTAAAAGTTTTAAGATCAATACATACACCTATAGATGTATATTGGGTCATATATGACCCACTAATCCCCAGAATAGAAAATAAAAATTATTATATCGAGTCCAAAGGGATTACAACCATTATCCCTTTAAATTGTTGTTTGAAAAAAGCTCCCTATATAATTGCATAAATGACAGGGATTATAAATCGTGTTATTCATTGACCATAATTAATACACCCTTTTCATAAAACTCCCCACTAACATGGGGTGCCAATTCATGGGAGATTCAGTGTTCACACAAAACATATAGGTCAAAATCTATGTGGTGCGTTTGCGATTTAAAGCGATCATCCATAATTCCACACATATGCTCATATATTATATAATTGTTATATCAGTGGATACCATATTATAGTTTTGTAGTGATCACACCGCTCTCTTATTGCACTTTGCCCAATGGGGAGTTGTGTAAATGAATGATATACGTCCTGATTACTGTGAGACTACTGACACCATAATGCCCTGCAGTGGTAAAGCGTTACAGCGCTCACAGTCAGTGGAACAGCACATGTCAGCCTATACAGCCACTAGTTTAATCTCTAGCCGGCATTGCTCACATCAGCGGCGGTAATACAATTATACACACCGCCCTGCTATCTAAGTCTAATGCAGTGAGCGGTAGTTTCCACCATTGCTGGATCCCAGGCTCACACGTGGTTTGTCACGTGATTCCAACTATGATAACATATATCAGCAACGTATATCGCGCATTCAGCTATTAAGCGCTAGTATTAAAGAGATATAATAAAGGTCATTGCTATCTGCCTGTCATGATTTCTACCTAGGGCATGTAACATAGTAACATAGTTATTAAGGTTGAAGGAAGACTTTAAGTCCATCTAGTTCAACCCATATCCTATCCTAACCTGCCCTAACATGTTGATCCAGAGGAAGGCAAAAAAAAAACCCTTGTGGCAAACAGTAAGCTTCACATTGGGGAAAAAAAATTCCTTCCCGACTCCACATACGGCAATCAGACTAGCTCCCTGGATCAACGCTGTATACTAGTGAATATAGCCTGTAATATTATACTTTTCAAGAAAGGCATCCAGTCCCTTCTTAAATTTTAGTAAGGAATCACTCATTACAACCTTAGACGGCAGAGAGTTCCATAGTCTCACTGCTCTTACAGTAAAGAATCTGCGTCTGTGATTATGGCTAAACCTTCTTTCCTCCAGACGTAGAGGATGCCCCCTTGTCCCCGTCACAGGTCTAAGAGTAAAAAGCTCATTAGAAAGGTCTTTGTACTGTCCCCTCATATATTTATACATTGTAATAAGATCACTCCTAAGCCTTCGTTTTTCCAAACTAAATAACCCCAAGTGTAATAACCTGTCTTGGTATTGCAGACCCCCCAGTTCTCTAATAACCTTGGTCGCTCTTCTCTGCACCCGCTCCAGTTCAGCTATGTCTTTCTTATACACCGGAGACCAGAACTGCACACAGTATTCTAAGTGTGATCGCACCAGTGACTTGTATAGAGGTAAAATTGTGTTCTCCTCATGAGCATCTATGCCTCTTTTAATGCATCCCATTATTTTATTTGCCTTGGCAGCAGCTGCCTGACATTGGCCACTAAATGTGAGTTTGTCGTCCACCCATACACCCAGGTCTTTTCAGTGACAGCTTTGCCCAGTGTTTTACAATTAAGCACATAATTATACATCTTGGTTGTTCTACCCAAGTGCATGACCTTACATTTATCCCCATTAAAACTCATTTGCCATTTATCAGCCCAAGCTTCTAGTTTACATAAATCCTCCTGTAATATAAAATTGTCCTCCTCTGTATTTATTACCCTGCAGAGTTTAGTGTCATCAGCAAATATTGAAATACTACTCTGTATGCCCCCTACAAGGTCATTAATAAATATGTTAAAGAGAAGCGGCCCCAATACTGACCCCTGTGGTACCCCACTGCTAAACGTGACCCAGTCCGAGTGTGCTCCATTAATAACCACCCTTTGTTTTCTATCCATGAGCCAGTTCTTAACCCACTTACACATATTTTCCCCTATCCCCATTGTTCTCATTTTATGTATCAACCTTTTGTGTGGCACTGTATCAAAAGCTTTTGAGAAGTCCATGAACACCACGTCCACTGCATTCCCTTGGTCCAGTCCTGAACTTATCCCTTCATAAAAGCTCATCAGATTAGTCTGACAAGAACGGTCCCTTGTAAACCCATGCTGATACTGTGTCATGAGGTTATTCAGCCTCAGATACTCCAATATAGTATCCCTTAAAAAACCCTCCAGGATTTTACCCACAGTAGATGTTAAGCTCACTGGCCTATAATTTCCAGGTTCAGTTTTTGCCCCCTTTTTGAATATTGGCACCACATTTGCCATACGCCAGTCCTGTGGTACAGACCCCGTTATTATGGAATCTTTAAAGATTAAAAATAATGGTCTATCTATGACTGTACTTAATTCCTGCAGTACTCGGGGGTGTATCCCATCCGGGCCCGGGGATTTGTCAACTTTAGTGATTTTTAGACGCCGCCGTACTTCCTGCTGGGTTAAGCAGGTGACATTTAATGGAGAAATTCTTTTTATCTCTGATTATGTTATCTGTCATGGGATTTTCTTGTGTAAATACAGTTGAAAAAAAGTCATTTAGCATATTGGCTTTTTCGTCATCCTCATCCACCATTTCACCCAGACTCTTTTTAAGGGGACCAACACTATCATTTTTTAGTTTCTTGCTATTTATGTAGTTAAAGAATATTTTGGGATTATTTTTACTTTCTCTGGCAATGAGTCTCTCTGCCTCAATCTTTGCTGTCTTGATTTGCTTTTTACAGAATTTATTCAGTCTTCTGTATTTATTTAATGCCTCATCACTACCTACTTGCTTTAATTCCCTAAACGTTTTCTTTTGTCCCTTATTGCGCCCCTTACAGCTCTATTTAGCCATAGTGGTTTCCTCCTATTTCTAGCATGTTTATTCCCATAGGGTATATACTGTGCACAGGTCCTATTCAGGATGCTAATAAACGTCTCCCATTTTCTTTGTGTATTTTTATGTCTCAGGATATCGTCCCAGTTTATTGCACCAAGATCATCTCTCATCCGTTGGAAATTTGCCTTCCTGATGTTTAGTGTCCTTGTAACCCCTCGACTACACATCTTATTAAAGGATACATGAAAGCTTTTTATTTTGTGATCACTATTACCCAAGTGACCCCCAACCCTTATATTTGATATGCGGTCTGGCCTGTTGGTTAATATTAGGTCTAGCAGTGCCCCTCCTCTTGTTGGGTCCTGAACTAGTTGTGAAAGGTAATTGTCTCTCATAGTTGCCAAAAACTTATTACCTTTGCTGGAACTACAGGTTTCTGTTCCCCAATGTATTTCAGGGTAGTTGAAGTCCCCCTTAATAATGACTTCTCCTTGAGTCGCTGCTTCATCTATTTGCTTTACGAGGATATTCTCTGTTGCTTCCATTATTTTAGGAGACTTATAACAAACCCCTATCAGTAATTTATTATTTTTCCCCCCTCCCCTAATCTCCACCCACAGAGACTCTACATCTTCATTAGATTCACAGATATCACGCAGGATGGGTTTTAAGGATGATTTTACATATAAACACACCCCCCCACCTCGCTTATTTTTACGGTCATTCCTAAACAGACTATAGCCCTGTAAATTAACCGACCAGTCGTGGCTCTCATCCAGCCAAGTCTCAGATATCCCCACCATGTCATAATTATGTTCCAACAAAATTAATTCTAATTCCGCCATTTTGTTAGTGAGGCTTCTGGCATTAGTATACATGCACTTTATGTATCTCTCTGAACCTCTATTCTTTCTTAAATTATTAACTGTTCTAACCCCACCCCCCATGCCACCCCCACCCCCAATTTCATTATTTGTGCCCAGGTCTCTATCTGCACTGCCTTCCCCTCCTATAAAATGAATACCCTCCCCCCTAGTCCCTAGTTTAAAGACTCCTCCAACCTTCTAGCCATTTTCTCCCCCAGCACAGCTGCACCCTCCCCATTGAGGTGCAGCCCGTCCCTAGCATAGAACCTGTAGCCAACTGAGAAGTCGACCCAGTTCTCCAGGAACCCAAACCCCTCCTTCCTACACCAATTCTTGAGCCACTTATTAACCTCCCTAATCTCCCGTTGCCTCTCTGGTGTGGCACGTGGTACAGGCAGTATTTCAGAAAATACCACGTTGGAGGTCCTTGCTTTAAGCTTGCAGCCTAATTCCCTGAAATCGTCTTTAAGGACCTTCCACCTACCTCTAACTTTGTTGTTTGTGCCAATGTGCACCATGACCGCTGGGTCCTCACCAGCCCCTCCCAGTAATCTGTCAACCCGATCAGCGATGTGTCGGACTCGAGCGCCAGGTAGGCAGCACACTGTTCGACGATCCCTGTCTTTGTGACAGATTGCCCTATCTGTTCCCCTAATAATTGAGTCCCCCACTACCAGCACCTGTCTGGCCTGCCCTGCTCTCCTAATTCCCCCTTACTGGAGCAGACACTCCCCCGGCTTTCAGAGGACATGCCTGGCTGCAGCAGTGCTACCCTGTACTGACAACCCCCTCATCTGCCAACTTTGCAAACTTATTGGGGTGTGCCAGATCAGGACAAGCCTCCCTGGCGCTCTTCCCTCTACCCCGCTTTCTAACTGTCACCCAGCTTCCTACTTCAGTGTCCTGCAGCTCCACCCTAGCATCCCCCCCTCATCTATCCCATTGAGCGTCTGCTCAGTGAGCAGAGGACTCCTTTCCATATTGTCTATGGATCTCAGTGTTGCCAGCTGCACATTTAGATCCAGGATTTGGGCTTCCAAATGCACAACGTGCTCACATCTCACACAGCAGTATGCACCCTCGACCGGCTGTTCAAGGACTGTATACATGTGGCAAGATGTACACTGGATGGCATTGGCAATAGTGGAGCACATATCTAATGGGGATTTCACCAGACAGCAAAGATAAGTAAAAATAAATAAAAAGTATTAATAAAATATAACAGCAATTCAGTAAATCCTCCCTTGGAAACTCCCTGAATCCAAAGTCACTGAATCTCAAGTCACGCTTACCACCGTTCACACTTGCGCACCGGTCACACTCAGCTCGCTCACACTCGCTGAAGCAGAAGATTTAAAGAGATTTTTTTTTTTTCTCTCCTTCAGCAGCAAATCACCCTGCTGCTCAAATGCACTTCCAAAAAGACTTGAGCCCCAACCAGCTGGCCCTTATAAACCCTTAATTATGAACACCCACCCTTAATTAACCCCTTGTGAATATAGCTACACCAAGATTTAAATGCAATATAGTTAACCTTTAAACTTTTAAACACACAGAAAGTAAAATAAGAGATTAATCCATGTGTCCATGACGCGCGTTTCGCCGGTATGCTGGCTTTTTCTAAGGGCAGGGTCGGCTGCACACACAGGATATTTATAGTTCCTGTCATGATTGACAGGTCTGGTAGCCAACCACCACATATTATTAAGAAAAAAGGAAGTTGTTATAAGAACTTCATAAATTAAACAATGAAAAATATATGTTATAGATGTCGCAAACATATATATTATTATTATTATTATTATACATTTATATAGCGCCATTTATTCCATGGCGCTTTACATATGAAAAGGGAAAAATATAGACAGATACAATAAACATGTGCTAGACAAGGGACACACAAGTACAGAAGGAGAGAGGACCCTGCCCGCGAGGGCTCACAGTCTACAGGGATGGGTGAGAATACACTAGGAGAGGGTAGAGCTGGTCGTGCGATGGTTCAGTAGACTGAGGATCATTGCAGGTTGTAGGCTTGTCGGAACAGGTGGGTCTTCAGGTTTTTCTTGAAGGTCTCCGTTGTTGGTGAAAGTCTGATGTTTTGCGGCAGGGAGTTCCAGAGTATGTGGGGAAGCCCGGGAGAAGTCTTGTATGCGGTTGTGGGAAGAAGAGATGAGGGGGGAGTCGAGAAGGAGATCTTGAGAGGATCGAAGGTTGCGTGTAGGTAGGTAGCGGGAGACCATGTCACAGATGTATGGAGGAGAAAGGTTGTGGATGGCTTTGTATGTCATGGTTAAGGTTTTGAACTGGAGCCTCTGGGCAATAGGAAGCCAGTGAAGGGCCTGGCATAGTGGGGAGGCTGGGGAATAGCGGGAAGACAGGTGGATTAGTCGTGCAGCAGAGTGTAGGATGGACTGGAGTGGTGCCAGAGTGCTAGAGGGGAGGCCAGACAGTAGGAGGTTGCAGTAGTCGAGGCGGGAGATGATAAGGGCGTGCACTAGTGTTTTTGTGGTTTCATGGTTGAGGAATGAGCGGATCCGGGAAATATTTTTGAGTTTGAGGCGGCAGGAGGTGGCGAGGGCTTGGATATGTGGTTTGAAAGAGAGGGCAGAGTCGATGATCACCCAAGGCACCGAGCATGTGGGACTGGGGAAAGCGAGCAGCCATTGACATTGATGGATAGGCTGGTGGAGGGGTAGAATGAGGTGGGGGAAAGATGATGAATTCTGTTTTGTCCATGTTCAGTTTGAGAAAGCGAGCAGAAAAGAAGGCTGAGATAGCAGACAGACACTGTGGGATTTTGGTCAGTAGGGAGGTGAGGTCAGGTCCAGATAGGTAGATCTGCGTGTCATCGGCGTAGAGGTGATACTGCAAGCCATGGGATTCTATGAGCTGTCCCAGGCCGAAGGTGTAGATGGAGAAGAGTAGGGGTCCTAGGACTGAGCCTTGGGGAACACCGACAGACAGGGGGCGAGGTGAGGAGGTGATGTGTGAGAGGGAGACACTAAAAGTTCGGTCTGTTAGGTATGATGAGATCCAGGATAGGGCCAAGTCTGTGATGCCAAGAGATGAGAGAATCTGTAGGAGGAGGGAATGGTCTACTGTGTCAAAGGCAGAAGACAGGTCCAGGTGAAGGAGGACAGAGTAGTGTCGCTTGCTCTTGGCGGTTAGTAGGTCGTTGGTGACTTTAGTTAGGGCAGTTTCAGTTGAGTGATGCGGTAGAAAGCCTGATTGTAACCGGTCAAAGAGGGAGCAGGAGGAAAGGTGGGAGGACAGTTCAAGATATACATGCTGTTCCAGTAGTTTTGAGGCGAAGGGGAGAAGAGATATCGGGCGATAGCTAGACGCTGAGGATGGGTCGAGGGAGGGCTTTTTGAGGATCGGGGTGATTGAGGCATGTTTGAAGGATGAAGGAAAGACACCATTTGTAAGTGAAAGGTTGAAGAGGTGTGTGAGAGTAGGGATGAAGACTGTGGCAAGGTTAGGGATGAGGTGGGACGGGAGTGGGTCAAGCGCGCAAGTGGTGAGGTGTGATCTTGACAGGAGAGTGGAGAGCTGATCTTCTGTCATGGTGGTGAAGCTGGTTTTGGAAGAACAGGGCTGAGTGGCTAAGAGGGGCATTGGGGACTGCGGGCCTAAGCCTTCTCTGATAGTATCAATCTTTTGCTTAAAGAAGGAGGCAAAGTCTTCGGCAGAAATGAGAGGAGAGGGAGGAGGTGCTGTGGGATGGAGTAGAGAATTGAAAGTGTTGAAGAGCTGTTTAGGGTTGTGAGACAGGGAGGATATGAGAGATGCAAAGTAAGTTTGTTTTGCGGCAGAGAGCGTTGACTTGAAGCTGGCAAGGGACTGCTTGTATGCGTTGAAGTGCTCGATGGAGTGGGTTCTCTTCCATCTCCGCTCGGTAACCCTGGAAGCCCGTCTCAGTTCTTTGGTCAGGCCGGTCAGCCAGGGCTGCCTGTTGATTGTACGAGTTTTGCTCTGCATGAGGGGGGCGGCCGAATCAAGTGTGGTTTTTATTGTGGTGTTATAAAATGTGGCAGCAGCATCTGTGTCATTAAGTGAGGCTATGTCTGTGAGAGGGAGGAGGGACTCAGAGAGCGATTGTAAATTGAGGTGTTTGAGATTTCTGCGAGGGTGGGTGAGTTTGTGGAGTGGGGGATGCGTACTAACAGAGGAGAGGGAAGAGAATGTCAGTAGGTTGTGGTCAGACAGGGGGAGTGGGGAGTTAGTGAGATTAGTGAGGGAACAGAGACGGGTGAAGATAAGGTCCAGCGTGTGACCGCCTTTGTGAGTGGCCACAGAGGACCATTGAGTGAGGCCAAGGGAAGCTGTGAGCGAAAGAAGTTTAGAGGTAGCCGGGGTGGAAGTGTCAATGGGGATGTTGAAATCGCCCATGATTATGGTGGGGATGTCAGCAGAGAGGAAATGGAGTAGCCAGGTGGTGAAGTGGTCGAGAAAGGTGGAGATGGCTAGTTCCGGGGGGCGGTAAATGACAGCCAGTTGGAGGTTGGAGGGGGAATAGATGCGGACGGAGTGCACTTCGAACGAGGGAATAGCAGCGGAGGGTGGAATTTGAATAGGGGTAAAGGAGCAGGTATCAGACAGGAGTAAGCCAACTCCTCCACCACGTTTGTTGCTGGGGCGAGGGGTGTGAGAAAGATGAAATCCGCCATAGGAGAGCGCAGCTGGAGAGGCTGTGTCAGAGGGGGTGAGCCAGGTTTCAGTGATGGCAAGGAAGGAGAGTTTGTTGGTGATAAAGAGGTCGTGGACAAATGACAGTTTATTGCAGACGGAGCATGCGTTCCATAGTGCTCCGGGTAGGGGGACTGGGGGAGGGGGGTGTGGATGGATAGGTATGAGGTTGAC
The DNA here is from genome assembly GCA_033576555.1 of Oophaga sylvatica. NCBI lineage: Eukaryota > Metazoa > Chordata > Amphibia > Anura > Dendrobatidae > Oophaga > Oophaga sylvatica. The sequence continues at coordinate 6,239 of JARQOD010002527.1, read as the reverse complement.
AGGGTTGCAAAAACGTGTGGAAGATCGTGGCAGGGTGTTAGAAATGAGTGTGGGGATGTGATGAGGAGGGCCAGGATTTGGGGATACATCGCCAGCGATGAGGAGTAGCAGACAGAGCGTTAGAAGGTGAGAGCAGGATAAGCCATGGTGTGGCCGTGTGTGTCTTGGTGAAAAGGATTGTATGTGGAGGAACAGTTCTGTGGGAAAGGTGAGATGGCTGGGGAGAATGGAGGGGGAAATGACTAATTCCTTACTAGGTGGGGGGATTACAGGGGATAGGAAGAAAGAAAGGAGGATGGGGGTGAAAGTGATAAGAAAATGAAACATAGTGGTTTTAAATTATGTTACCTTGCAGTCAAATTCCAGTCCAATTCTAGTCTAATTCACAGTAGTGTAATTAGAAATCTGTAATTTGAAACATGGGATCTGAAATATGTGGAGCAGACCAAAGTCTGGAGCAGACTCATTGCACTGAATATAAATGCAGCTAATGGCAATCAGGTGTGAGTGGAAAGTGGCCTGGGACTGCTCAGGCCAAATGCAGAGTTAAGGAAAGGTCATAAAAGGGGGTAGGGATTACACAGACCACTCAGATGTGTGGTGAAGATAAGAAGTATGGAGTACAATTATGTGCACAGGAAGATGGGTGAGCAAATCATACCATTAACAAAGCAATATACATGATGCATTCAGGAGCATAGAAAAGCTGGGGTTTTCATACCATTAACAAAGCAATATACATGATGCATTCAGGAGCATAGAAAAGCTGGGGTTTTCATACCATTAACAAAGCAATATACATGATGCATTCAGGAGCATAGAAAAGCTGGGGTTTTCATACCATTAACAAAGCAATATACATGATGCATTCAGGAGCATAGAAAAGCTGGGGTTTTCATACCATTAACAAAGCAATATACATGATGCATTCAGGAGCATAGAAAAGCTGGGGTTTTCATACCATTAACAAAGCAATATACATGATGCATTCAGGAGCATAGAAAAGCTGGGGTTTTCATACCATTAACAAAGCAATATACATGATGCATTCAGGAGCATAGAAAAGCTGGGGTTTTCATACCTGTGGGAACAGAAGAACATCTCAGTCACAAGGTGATGATGACAATGCTGTAGAATTGATGTGTGGCCAAATGCATTCTAGAATTCTAGTCTAATTCACAGTAGTGTAATTAGAAATCTGTAATTTGAAATATGGGATTTGAAATATGTGGAGCAGACTAAAGTCTGGAGCAGACTCATTGCATATATATGAAAATAACAAGGAAAAACATCACTAAATGTTACAGCGATGTTATGTCATCATACGACAATATATGATCACATATCATGTATTTGTAAATTCATCCAAATTATACACATAAATATTGTCAGGATACCAATCCAATATTACAAATATTAATTAAGAAAGACAATATCATAGGGGATAATACACAATTTTACAAGAAACAGCCAAAATTAAAATTCTCATTCAAACTATTGGGATTGATAGTGTTTAATCTAAATATCCATTCACTCTCCCTCCTCAAGAGAATGGAATCAAGGTCACCCCCTCTGATGTCCAATTTTATCTGGCATAATGCCCACCCTTTAAGTTCTTTCCAGACTAAATTATGTTTGTTCTTAAAATGTTTGGCAATAGATGTGGGATTAAATTTCTTTTTCTGTTCTTGACGTTCTCAGAACTACCAACCCTTATCCTGGGAGACTTCAACATCCCCATAAACAGCCCCACTTCCACATCTGCATCCCAGCTTCTATCACTAACCACTTCTCTCGGCCTCTCACAGCTCTCAACTTCTGAAACACACAAGGACGGTAAAACCAGCGTCGGACTGGAGCACCTTGGGCCCACCAGAGAAAATCATTCTTGGGGCCCACTATGTAGCTACATAGAAATAAATACAAGACCACCAATTGTGTGGTAAAACGCGCTAATATCAGGGTATATTATAAGGTAGTACACGTCTTAATTATGTAGCACGGATTGGGGTAGCTCCCTCATAGAATATAAAGTAGCCCCCTTATAGGGTATAATACAGCACCCACAAAATATAATGCAACCCCTCTATAAGTTATAATGCAGCCCCCCCGTAGAATATAATGTAGCCCCCTAATAGGGTATAATGCATCCCCCCTCAAAGAGTATAATGCAGCCTCCTCAAAGGGTATAATGCAGCCCCCTCCACCATTGTCCTCATCCCACCTCCATTATTGCCTCCTCCCCCACTACCATTGTCCTTTCCACCACTACCATCATTGTCCTTTACACCACAACCATCATTGCTTTCTCCCCAACTCCCCCAATCATTGCCCATTCCAACACTTCCATCATTGCCTTCCCCTTACCACCATCATTGTCTCCCCATCATCATCATCATTGCCTCCCCATCATCATTGCCTCCCCCCACCATCATCATCGCCTCCTCACCACCATCATTGCCACCTCACCACCATCATTGCCTCCCCCACCACCATCGCCTCCTCACCACCATTATCATTGCCTCCTCACCACCATCATCATTGCCTCCTCACCACCATTATTGTCTTCCCCACCACCATCATCATTGCCTCCTCACTACCATCATTGTCTCCCCCCACCACCATCGCCTCCCCACCACCATCGCCTCCCCATCATCATCATTGTCTCCTCACCACCATCATCATTGCCTCCTCACCACCATCATTGTCTCCTCACCACCACCATCGCCTCCCCATCATTATTGCCTCCTCACAACCATCATTGCCTCCCCATCATCATCATTGCCTCCTCACCACCATCATTGCCTCCCCATCATCATCATTGCCTCCCCATCATTATCATTGCCTTCCCACCACCATCATTGCCTCCACATCATCATCATTGCCTCCTCACCATCATCATTAACTCCCCCCTCCACCATCATTGTCTCCCTATCATCATCATTGCCTCCTCACCACCATCATCATTGTATCCCCCACCACCATCATCATCATTGCCTCCCCACCACCATCATTGTCTCCCCCACCACCATCGCCTCCCCATCATCATCATTGACTCCTCACCACCATCATCATTGCCTCCCACACCATCATCATCGCCTCCTCACCACCATCATTGTCTCCCCCCACCACATCTCCTCCCCATCATCATTGCCTCACCCCACCATCATCATCATTGACTCCTCACCACCATCATTGCCTCCCCATCATCACCATTGCCTCCCCATCATCATCATTGCCTCCTCACCATCATCATTGCCTCCTCACCACCATGATTGCCTCCCCCACCATCATCATCATTGCTTCCTCACCACCATCATTGCCTCCCCATCATCATCATTGCCTCCCCATCATTATCATTGCCTCCTCACCATCATCATCATTGCCTCCTCATCATTATCATTGCCTCCCCATTATCATCATCATTGCCTTCTCACCACCATCATCACTGCCTCCCCATTATCAGCATTGCCTCCTCACCATCATCATTGCCTCCCCCCACCACCATCATAGAATCATAGAATCATAGAATGGTAGAGTTGGAAGGGACCTCCTGGGTCATCTGGTCCAAACCCCTGCTCAAAGCAGGATTCTCTAAATCATCCCAGACAGATGTCTATCCAGCCTCTGTTTGAAGACTTCCATTGAAGGAGAACTCACCACCTCTTGTGGCAGCCTGTTCCACTCATTGATCACCCTAACTGTCAAAAAGTTTTTTCTAATATCTAATCTGTGTCTCCTCCCATTCAGTTTCATCCCATTGCTTCTAGTCTTTCCTTGCGCAAATGAGAATAAAGATGATCCTTCTACAATGTGACAGCCCTTGAGATATTTGTAGACAGCTATTAAGTCTCCTCTCAGTCTTCTTTTTTGCAAGCTAAACATTCCCAAATCCTGCAACCGTTCCTCATAGGACATGGTTTGCAGACCGGTCACCATTCTGGTGGCTCTTCTCTGAACTTGCTCCAGTTTGTTGATGTCTTTTTTAAAATGTGGTGCCCAAAACTGGACACAGTATTCCAGATGAGGTCTGACCAAAGAGGAGTAGAGGGCAATAATGACCTCACGTGATCTAGACTGTATGCTTCTGTTGATACATCCTAGAATTGCATTTGCCTTTTTTGCTGCTGCATCACACTGTTGACTCATGTTAAGTCTGTGATCAATTAGTATACCCAAGTCTTTTTCACATGTGCTGTTACTTAGCCCTATTCCTCCCATTTTGTATATGCTTTTTTCATTTTTATTGCCCAGATGTAGTACTTTGCATTTTCCCTGTTAAAATCCATTCTGTTAGTTGCTGCCCACTGCTCCAGTTTATGTATATCTTTTTGAATCCTCTCTCTCTCTTCTCTAGTATTAGCTACCCCTCCTAGCTTTGTGTCATCAGCAAATTTGATCAGTTTACCCTCAATTCCTTCATCTAAATCATTGATAAAGATGTTGAACAATACAGGGCCCAAAACAGAGCCTTGTGGTACCCCACTTGAGACATTCTTCCAACTGGATGTGCAGCCATTTACAACCACTCTTTGGGTCCGATCACTAAGCCAGTTATGAATCCACCTAACAGTTGCTTTGTCCATTCCATACTTAGTCATTTTTTCAATAAGGATTGTGTGAGATACTTTGTCAAATGCTTTGCTGAAGTCAAGATATACTATATCTACAGCATTTCCCTGATCCACCCAGTCAGTGATTCTGTCATAGAAGGAAATTAAGTTAGTCTGACATGACTTATTAGTTACAAACCCATGCTGACTCTGTTTAATCACTTCATTCTTATCCAGGTACTTGCATACATGTTCTTTAATAATTTGTTCAAAGATCTTTCCTGGTATAGAAGTCAGACTCACCGGCCTGTAGTTCCCTGGGTCCACCTTCTTCCCCTTTTTGAAGATAGGAACAACATTTGCTCTTCTCCAGTCTTCTGGGACTTCTCCTGTTCTCCAAGAATTTTCAAAGATTATGGACAGTGGTTCAAGAATTTCTTCTGCTATCTCCTTCAGTACCCTGGGGTGTAATTCATCTGGACCTGGAGACTTGAATTCATTTAGGTTAGCTAAGTGTTTCCTCACTGTCTTTCTGTTTATAGATATCCTGGATTCTTCTATTCCTTTAATAGGACAGTGAAGATCAGTTGATGTTACATTTCCTTTCTGAGAGAAAACAGATGCAAAATAGGAATTTAAAAGTTCAGCCTTCTCAACATCCTGACTTACCATTTCATCATTTTCATCCTGTAAAAATCCTATAGCATCTTTGACTTTTCTTTTACTTTTGACGTATCCCCAAAATCCTTTTTTGTTGCTTTTGACGTCACTTGCAAGCCTTAATTCATTGTCAGCTTTAGATAATCTGATTTGTGCCCTGCAGGTTCTGCAGACGCATTATATTCTTCTTTAGATATGCCTCCCTCTTTCCATTTGATAAACATTTCTTTCTTCCTTTTTAGCATGTGTTTAAGTTCTATGTTCATCCATCCTGGTTTCCTTAAATGCTTCCCATTCTTCCCTCTTTTCGGAATTGTTAACGATTGTGCTTTGAGAATCTAATTTTTCAAGATTTTCCATCCTTCCTGGACATTTTTGTCCTTAAGGATATCCAGCCATTGGATCCCTCCAATTCTCTTTCTGAGTTCCTTAAAATCTGCCTTTCTGAAATCTAACCTTGACGTCTGAGTCTTCACAGGTCTTCCTCCTCTTGTTATCCAAAATTCTAAAATAGCATGGAGGAGGCAATCATCATCATTGCCTCCTCACCACCATCATTGTCTTCCCCCACCACAATCGCCTCCCCATCATCATCATTGTCTCCTCACCACCATCATCATTGCCTCCCCCACCATCATAATCATTGACTCCACACCACCATCATTGCCTCCCCAGCATCACCATTGCCTCCCCATCATCATCATTGCCTCCTCACCATCATCATTGCCTCCTCACCACCATCATTGCCTCCCCCCATCATCATCATTGCTTCCTCACCACCATCATTACCTCCCCATCATCATCATTGACTCCCCATCATCATCATTGCCTCTTCACCATCATCATCATTGCCTCCCCATTATCATCATCATTGCCTTCTCACCACCATAATCATTGCTTCCCCATTATCAGCATTGCCTCCTCACCATCATCATTGCCTCCCCTTCATCATCACACATACAGCACCACACACAGACAGCACCGCAGCACTCTCTCACATACACTCACACACACACACACACACAC
>JARQOD010002526.1:60466-76538 GCA_033576555.1 Oophaga sylvatica | reverse complement strand
ATTATCCGCTATCCAACCAACAACCTTACACTGCTCTGGTTCAATAGTGGTGTGCTGCTTGGTCCCCAGTAATTTCAATTTCAGCTTGCCCACATCCTTGGACTCGCCCTCTGCATGCGCAATCTTCATCATGTAAATTACCCGTCCCTTGGCTCGCGCCTTGCCCATTTTAAATACACGCAGTATTTTGCACTTTCACTACAAATGAAATGTAGCCCCTCATAGGGTATAATGCAGCCCCCCCCACAGAATATAATGTAGCCCCCTCAAGTATAAATGCAACCCACTCATAAGATATAATGCAGCTCTCCTATAGAATATAATGTAGGCCCCTCATAGGGTATAATGCAGCCCACCTCATATAGCATAATGCAGTCCCCCACAGAATATAATGTAGCCCCCTCAAGTGCAATGCAAACCCCCCATAGGGTATAATGCAGCCCCCTCATAGGGTATAATACTGCCCTATCAAAGGGTATAATGCAGCCCCCTCAAGGTATAATGACCAGCCCCCTCTTAGGGTATAATGCAGCCCCCCACAGAATATTATGCAGACCCTCATAGAGTATTATGCAGCCCCCCACAGAATATAATGTAAACCCTCATAGAGTATAATGCAGTCCCCACATGGAATAATTGTAGCCCGTCACAGAATATAATACAGCTCCCCCACAGAATATAATCAGCTCCCTCACAGAATATAATGTAGCCCCCTCATAGACTATAACCCAGCCCTGCAGTCCTACAGTCTTATGGGCCACCAGGATTCAGTCACTGATATATACATACAAAAACAAACACAATACATCACCACTCCTCCTCGTTCCCACTCTGATTCCAGCTCTGCTCTGGTATCAGCGGCTGCACTGTTGTCTGCCCGACACACAGTGGGTACGCAATGAAGTGACGTCATCGCGCCTGCAGAGCAGAGGGAATGATGGGAGAGGAGAGTCATCTGAAACTCGTTCCTCCATTATTGCTGTCAACTGTATCGGCATCTATGATCCCATACTGTTGAATGCGACGCGCACTGCGGGCGCTGGGCCCCCCTGACTTACAGCCCCCCCCATGGCTGTGGTCCCCCTGGGGAAGCGGGGGCTCTGGTCTACCTGCGCCTAACACTGCCCGCTATTAAAGTGAAATGAATATTCACTCATCTCCACGCCAATGGGTGCGTGGGGAAGATAATATTCATTTTACCCTTCGCCACGACAGCACCCACATGAAAGAGAGGGGATCCGCCCATAGGAAACAGGAAACCAACAAGAATAAAAGGAGGCGGTCTCCCTCTCCTTCTCATTTTGGTTTGCTGTTCCTATAGGAATTCCGGGAATACCTGCAGTAGAAGAGGATTCCTGGCCAATGCATCAGCTTATGGTGTCTGAGGGAAGAGCAGGGGCTGCAGTACCAAAGCAGCGATGGGGGAGCCCCTGCATGCAGCCTCCCCCCCGTCTGATCGCCAGCATCCGGGCGACCGGGTCCGGGGTGGGCCACCCGGTCTCACAAGGACGCGCGCAGGAGCTCCTAGCAGCGGTAGGACGCCTGCCGGTTTTTCAAAATTTTCCCGGCGTCCGTGCTGCCGTGCAGGTGCGGGAGGAGTAGATCCGGTGTGTCTGACCCGGAAGTGGCTGGAGCGCTTCCGGGGAGGGCCGGGGAGGCAGAGAACGTGGCGCCAGATTCAAAAGCTGGTGCATGAGAAAGCCGGCGTGTGCATCATTTGTCACCGCTAATGAAGCACACCCACCCGCGGTAGCTGTACGACCATCTAGCAGTGCAAAAGTGGTAGCACTAAAAGTGGCAGCACAAAAAAAAGTGGCAGCGCGAAAATCACCAGCACAAAGAGCACAGTGGACGCTCCAGAGAGGATCGATTCCATGATCAGAGGGCAGCAAGGTAAGCAACGAGCTACCTAGATCCCAAGTGGTGCCCCGCCATCCAGAACCGGTACCTCCCCCTCTTCCTAGCTAAGAAAAAGACACATAAATCCAAACATAAAGAATGTGCTTTATGCACGCAGCCCCTTCCGGACTCATATTTTAAAAAGCTATGCCCAGATTACATTAATCAAACTTTACGGGAGGAAGAGGTGGTAACGTGTCACGCTGTATAGCAGATATATATATATTTAATGACAATAATCTATATCAAAAGGGCAACATACTATATAACATGTGCATAGCTATATGATAACATAGATTTACCTGACAGAAAGTCCAGTGGGTCAAAACGGAATCCGTTATACGCTGTCTCCGGCTAGAGGGTGACCGGGGTCTAAGCTGACCCTAACTGGGGTCCTAACTAATCCCTCAACCTGGAGGTACTGTTAAAGGTACAGAGGTCCAGGCCACCAGCGTAAACCCTGTCTCCTATCAATCCCTGCCAACTGTATTCTAGTCCTAAGAAGGACCCTGAATACCACCAAAGGGAATGACCAGGTAACGGTTAATGAACAGAAAGACATACAAGAAAGATAAGAAATAAAGTAAATAAAGTCTTACATACAACACTCACACACAGTAGGAACACCATAGGTCTCAGAATAAACTATAAGCTGTAAGAGTAAAAACAACTAAGGAGCTCTTAGCTTAAGTATTCCCAGAACCGATCCAGTCTGCTAAACTATATGAATGCTTTCACCGGCATCCAACACCCAGACTGGCAGGAATATAAAGGAAACTAATTAGAACATAATCCAAAGCAGCCGGGCGAGGCTGAACCTAGTCTTAGCAAAGAGCTAGGTAAAATTAACTCTCTCATTACCAAACACAAAGAAACAGCAGCTCAGCTGTGAGAAGTCAGAATGTGCAATCGCGACGATCTTCGTGGCGATGCACCCATGACAGTACCCCCCCTTCTACAGGGGCCTCCCGGACCCTCATGACCAGGTCTGTCCGGGTAAGTTGTGTGAAAGGTCCGAACCAATCGATCTGCGTTATCATCAGACGCAGGGACCCACGTCCTCTCCTCAGGACCATACCCCCTCCAATGAACTTCCACGTTATCATTGATTACCACTGAAGGAGGAGGTAGAGGTGACGGTATGACTGGTGCCACATACTTTTTAAGTAATGACTTGTGAAACACATTATGAATTTTAAACGTAGGAGGAGGTCCAGACGAAATGCCACAGGATTAATTATGGAACATGATCCTGTATGGCCCGATGAATCTGGGACCCAACCTCCAGGAGGGAACTTTAAGTTTTATATTCCTGGTAGACAACCACACCAGATCGTTCACCCTCAGATCTAGACCAGAAACTCTCCTCCTATCAGCCATCCGTTTGTAAGGGTTCTCCGTAACCTTCAGTCTTAAGCGATCTGGAACTATCAGTCTCCCTGGAAGTCCCACAGGGGCGTCCCCCTGAGCCCCCAATACCTCCCCCTCAAGCTCAGAGCATACAGCTGACACTACAACTCCCTCCTGAGGAATAGGAACCGGATCATCAGTCTTCCCGACCCCTGGAAAGTACGAGATAAGGCATCAGGAAGCAACTTTATTGAGCAGTCATATGTGCGATGAGGAGGTAACTCTTTACACCCCTCCTCTGAGAACTTCTCCCAAAAGTCCTCCAGAAAAGGAGGCAAAGTCCTAGGCACAACCGCACCGATGACCGTGCTCATGCAGTTATTCTTGCAAAATTCACCCCACTGGCTTATCTTTCTGGATTGCCAATCAATCAATGGGTTATGTTTTAGCCAACCAAGGAAGTCCCAACACAATAGGAGCAGCAGACCCTCCAACACATAACAAGACAATTGCTCTTTATGTATTGCCCCTACTCGAAGATCTATGTTATGAACAGCTTGTACCAAGCTACCTTGACCAAGAGGTCTAGAATCAATAGAGAGTATAGGGACCGTTTGGCCAATACACTCAGTTGCATACCATGCACCTGGCAAACCGAGTGTCCACCAATTACCCGACCCACTATCAAGAAAAACAGAAATCCTCTCAGTTCTAGTACCAATCACCACCTCCGCAGGCACGAGAAACTGAGAGGGATTTGGGGACGAAATACACACTCCCAGGTTAACTCCTTGGTTCAAAGAGGTCCGGGATGGACACCCCCCAACAAAATGTCCCTCCTCCCGCAAAAGAAACACCTTCTAGTCTTGCGGCGCACCGCTGATTCCCCTCCTACAAAATGATGTCCCTCCCAACTGCATGGTTCCTCAAACAACCAAGGAACCTCAGTATAAGGGACTTTAGTAGTAGTGGAGTCATCACGGGGGCGGAGTTACCTCGCGTCTTCCCCGAAGACGTCTATCAATGCGAATAGCGAGGGCCATAGCAGCCTCCAGTGATGGAGGAGAATCATACTGAGCCAACACATCTTTTAATTTTGTCAGACAACCCTTGACAAAACTGGCTCCTAAGAGCAGGGTCATTCCACTGAGTATCTGTTGCCCATCTACGGAACTCAGAAGAATATTTCCTCCGCTGGACGATTTCCTTGCCGTATTTTTACGTAACCTTGTTTCAGCAAGGGAGACTCGATCCGGATCATCATATACCAGACCCAGGGCAGAAAAAAATCGATCCACTGACTGGAGATCTGGGGAGCCTGAGAATAGAGAACGCCCAAGATTGAGGATCCCCTTGTAAGAGCGAGATAACAATATCCCACCCTCTGCTCTTCACTCCCAGATGACCGAGGCCGCAGCCGAAAGTACAATTTACATGCCTCCCGGAAAGTAAAAAATTTGTCCCCCCACCAGTGAACCTGTCCGGGAGAGCAACCTTAGTTCAGATCTGGTTTGCTCCGGGGGGACAAAACCTTGGACTTAATGTCTGCCAACTCCATGGACAATCCCTGCAACTGCCGGGCCACTGGGCTACTGGATCCATGATAGCTGGGGAGAATCTTTAGTATGGCCGGTGAAAATGTCACGCTGTATAGCAGATATAATATGTGATGACAATAATCTATATCAAAAGGGCAACATACTATATAACATGTGCATAGCTATATATAACATAGATTTACCTGACAGAAAGTCCAGTGGGTCAAAACGGAATCCTTATACGCTGTCTCCGGCTAGAGGGTGACCGGGGTCTAAGCTGACCCTAACTGGGTCCTAACTAATCCTCAACCTGGAGGTACTGTTAAAGGTACAGAGGTCCAGGCCACCAGCTAAACCCTGTCTCCTATCATCCCTGCCAACTGTATTCTAGTCCTAAGAAGACCCTGAATACCACCAAAGGAATGACCAGGTAACGTTAATGAACAGAAAGACATACAAGAAAGATAAGAAATAAAGTAAATAAAGTCTTACATACAACACTCACACACAGTAGGAACACCATAGGTCTCAGAGATAAACTATAAACGTAAGAGTAAAAACAACTAGGAGCTCTTAGCTTAAGTATTCCCAGAACCGATCCAGTCTGCTAAACTATATGAATGCTTTCACCGGCATTCCAACACCCAGACTGGCAGGAATATAAAGGAAACTAATTAGAACATAATCCAAAGCAGCCGGGCGAGGCTGAACCTAGTCTTAGCAAAGAGCTAGTAAAATTAACCTCTCATTACCCAAACACAAAGAAACAGCAGCTCAGCTGTGAGAAGTCAGAATGTGCAATCGCGACGATCTTCGTGGCGATGCACCCATGACATAACTCCACGGATGTCATAGCCATAATTAGGGAGGAGATTCAGGCTTTAGGACAATCCAGCGTTGCGAGAAGGCAAAACGGAGGTAGAACCCTTACCCCAGCTGCCAGTTTCAATTTTGATGAGGGCCAGTTCGATCCTCTGATTCCACAAGTCATCATCAAGTTCATCAGAGTATGAAGGTCATTCGTGCTTCCCTGTTGACAGCATTGATAATTTGTAAAATCTGTCAGGAATACGATGGGATGCCTTGACACAAAGGAATCCAGGTCCGCACAGCATATAATGTTCGCCGGACAAGCACAGAAAAAACACAGAACCTTTCCGTAATTTCTGCCATAAAGGACCTAGTCAAAAAGGATGGGATAGACAGAACCACGGGGGTTTTACCATCGTCCTCCAAGAGGCGTTATCTATTTAGTGATGAAGAGCTGACTTCCTGGTCCAAGGTCCCCAAGGTGGATGCCGCTGTAGCATCCCATCAAAACAATCTGTCCTACCAGTGGAGATGCAGGGGTTTTGACGGATCCATCCAGTACATGTACGCAAGGTCGTTACTTGTCTGGTAGATCATTAGAAGAGCAGATCAAGGGAAAGTGGCGAGAGAGAAATCCTCCCTACAATTCCTTTAATTAAAGGGGCTGTGGCATTTTTAGCAGACCATCGGCGGATTCCCTACGCCTAGCAGCTAGGTCAGCCGCCTAGTGAATGCAGTCCGACGAGCGCTCTGGTTAAAGAGCTGGAAAGGGACTCGCAGTCAAAATCGAAACTCTGCGCAATTCCTTGCCAGGTGGTTTCCTGTTCATGATGATACTGGATGATCTACTCACCAAGGCGGGAGAGAGAAGTCTCTTCTGTTGTGAATGTGCTAGAAATGAATTCTGAGCAGAGGCCCCTCTGGTGGTTACAAGCATACTGAAACAATCCAATGAAGATTGTGAGGATGGCATCAGGTTTACTGACTGATCTTATATAAGGGGGTTCCCTCCCATCAGGGTTGCCGGTGATCAATTGTTCTGGTCTCATCTTTGATTCCTGTTCACTTTGTAGCTTGCTATTTCGTGCCTGCATCTTCTGCTAACAGATAAGACATTTTCTTCTTTTAGTTTTTTTGTGCTGCTTTTTGCATTTTGTCCTGCACTTCTGTGGGGGTCTGCCGGTCCCCTTCGGGGCTTGTGCTCCTCTCAGTTTATTCGCCACTGTTTGTTTGTTCATTTGCCTTTCCAGTTTTTTCATGGCTGCTGTTAGTTTTTGTTACACCAAGAACTAAATTTAGGTGGTAGAGGTCGTGTGATCTCAGTGTTTTTGTAATTAGTAGAGTTGGTACTTTTCAGGGTTTTGGATTGCAGTAAGTGTCCTTCCTATCCTTTTCTATTTAGGAAGTTTGGGCCCCAACGTTTGCTCATACTATTTTCTGTCTGTGTTTGTATTTCCTCTAGTCTAACCCCATTTTGTTTGGGGCTTTCTATGTTCTTTGGGATCTGCTCCGGGGCAGATAGTTTTCCTCTTTCTGTCTTTAGGTGTAGTTAGCTTCTCAGGCTGTGACAGGCGTCTAGGACCAACGTAGGTACGCTCCACGGCTGCCTTTAGTTGTGGTGGTTAGTCAGGGTACTGCAGTCCCATAGATTCCAACCCTCCTGGTGTATTTTCCTTTTTGGCTTCTCTCCTCAGCTACCAAATCAAAACACTCTTCTCTCCTACAGGAGGGCATTTAGAAGACAACCATTTAATAGGAGGAAGCCATATGAATCCCAGAAAGATTGCTTGGAGACAAGGAAGACAAAGCAGAAAGGTGCTGTTACGGGTGTGTCGCTACGAAGATCGTCGCGATTGCACACCCTGACTTCTCACAGCTGAGTTTCTGATGCTGGGTGTTTTTCGGCAGTGAGGGAGTTAATTCTCCTCTCTCTGTGCTAGACAAGGCCAGCCTCGCCCAGCTGCAATTAATGTTGCTGTAATTGGATTCCTTCAAATACCTGCCAGTCTGCTAGGGAAGTGTGGAGAAACATTCATAGACCAGCAGAGCGATCGTGGTGTTGTTAAGTCTGAAGTGAAGATACTTGGTGGCCCTTTTTCCCCTCCTCGCTTTATCATTTATCTCCGACCCTTGGTGTTCCCTCTGTTTTTGTGGTGAAGTTTTTTTATCAAGGTGGATTTTAGTTTACCCCCTGTACTGTCTTGTTCGTCTATTACTGTGTCTAGGCTATACCTTCCAGTCCCCGGTGTTTGATCAGGTCCTTCTCAGGACTAATCACTGGGGTTCAGGGATCCTGGGGAGGTAGGGATTACGCTGGCGGCCTGGACCTCTGTACCATCAACATACCTCCAGTAGAGGGATTAGTCAGGACCCCAGCTTAGGGTCAGCATAGACCCCGGACCTCATGATGCAGTAACAGCGTGACATTTTCACCGACCCACAAAAGATTCTCTCCACTACCATGATCCAGTAGCCAGTCTTGCTCGCATTGCAGAGTTTGTCCAGGAGCGGCGGACGTTAAGTCCCCCCCGGAGCAAGCCGGACCAGAACCTAAAGTAGCTCTCCCTGACAGGTTCACTGGGGGGCGAGACAAGTTTTTTTTTTTCCCCGGGGAGGCATGTAAATTGTACGTTCGGCTGCGGCCACATCATCGGGAGTATGAGCAAAGGGGGGGAATTGTCATCTCGCTCCTACAAGGGGACCCACAATCATGGGCGTTCTCCTTTCCCCCGGGCTCCCCGCTCTCCATCATTGGACAGGTTTTTTTGCAGCTCTGGGTCTTGTATATGATGACCCGGATCGGATCTCCTTGCTGAATCTAAGTTACGTAGGATCCACAGGGAGATCGTCCGGCGGAGGAATTCTGTTCGGAGTTCCGTAGGGGGGCCACGACACCCGTGGAATGACCCGGCTCTTAGGAGCCATTTTGTCAAGGTTTATCTACAAATTAAAGGATGTATTGGCACAGTATGACCCTCCCCGCTCATTGAACCGCTATGGCCCTTGCTATTCGTATTGACAGACGCTTCGGGAGAGGTGCGGGTAATTCCCTCCCTGTGATTACTCCACCTTCCTAAAGGGTCCCTTATATGGGTTCCCCTGGTCATCCCGAGAGCCTATGCAATTAGGAGGGACATCATTTCGGGGAGGGACAGGCGGGGCGCCACAAAAAGAAGTTGTTTCTTCTGTGGGAAAAAGGACATTTATTGGGGGTGTCCATCCCGTCCTTTGCAGAGTAAAGGGTCGTGGGAAAACTATTGATCCCAGGTTGTGTGGTGGACGGCAATCTGGGAGTAAGTATTCGTCCCTAAGTTTCGTCTCAGTTTCTCGTACCGGCGGAGGTGGTGGTGGGTACGAGAACTGAAGGATATCTTTCTTCTGGATATGGGGCCGGGCTAATCTGGTGGACGCTCGGTTTGCCCGGTTCAAGGTATGAAATTGAGTGTTTGGCTAAACCCGTCCCCATATCTCGATCGACGCCAGACCTCTCGGTCAGGGAAGTTTTTGCAAGCTGTGCATAACGTAAAAACTTCAAGTGGGGCGATACATAAAGAACTGTTGTCTTGTTACTGTTGGAGGTCTTCCCACTCCTATGTGTTGGGCCTTCCTTGGTTTAACTAACATAACCCAGTTATTATTGGCAATCCAGAGAGATAAGCCAATGGAGTGAATTCTGTAATAAAAACTGCATGAAAAACGGTTATCGGTGCGTCACTCCTAGGTTTTACCTCCATTTCTGGCGGACTTTGAGGATGTATTCTCGGAAAAGGGTGCCCAGGAACTACCTCCTCATCGCGTGTATGACGTTCTGTAAAACTGCTCCCTGAGGCCAAGTTACCTAAATCTAGGTTTTTATAACCTATCTGTCCTGAGAGGCAGGCCATGAAGGATTAATTGCTGAAAGTCCAGCAAAAGGACATATTAGACCTTCATCTTCCCCGGTGGCTGCGGGGTTCTTCTTTGTGAGGAAGAAAGAAGGAGGCCTACGCCCTTGCCTGGATTTCCGTGAACTTAATCGGATTACGGTCCGAGATCCGTACTGCTCCCACTTATTCCCGATCTCTTCAATCAATCGTGGGCGCCAAATGGTTCTCTAAGTTGGATCTCAGGGGGCGTACAAATCTGATTAGGATGAAGGAGGGGGACGAGTGGAAACGGCGTTTAACACTCCAGAGGGCATTATGAGAACCTTGTCATGCCATTCGTCTGACTAATGCCCCGGCGGTGTTCCAACACTTTGTAAATGACATTTTTTTGCCACCTGGTGGGACAGTTTTGGTCCTATATCTGGATGATATCTTAATTTACTCGCCGGATCTTGTTTTCTCATCAGGAGCATTTAGGCAGGTGTTGCAGATCTTGCGGGATAATAAACTGTACGCCACATGGGAAAAGTGTGTATTTGCCGTACAGGAACTCCAGTTTTTTAGGCTTTCTGGTTTCAGCTCCGTTTTTCGTATGGACCCTGGGAAAGTACGGGCAGTTCTTGAGTGGGATCTGCCAGAGAATCTTAAGGCTCTACAACGTTTTCCTGGGTTTGCTAATTATTACCTTAAATTTATTCGTAATTTCTCGTCCATGTTAAACCTCTCACAACATGACAAAAAAGGGACAGATTTTTCTAGGTGGTCTGACAAGGCTTGTCAAGCATTCTCCTCCTTGAAAAAATGCTTTGCCTCGGCACCCATACTTATTCAACCTGATGCGTCACAGCCTCATTGTAGAGGTAGAACGCTTCCGAGGTAGGGGTGGGAGCAGTATTGTCACAAGGTCCGTCCCTGGTAAGTGGCATCCGTGCGCATTTTTCTCTAAAAAACGTCGTCCGCTGAGAGGAGTTTACGATGTAGCAATAGGGAACTATTGGCCATTAATTGGCTTTTGAGGAGTGGCGCCATTTTTGGAGGGGCAGTCCATCCGGTCACTGTCATCACCGATCACAAGAACCTGCTATATATGGAGTCTGCAAACGTCTGAATCCCAGACAAGCTAGGTGGTCATTATTTTTTACCAGGTTTAATTTTGTCGTCACATATCGTCCTGGGTCAAAAATGTAAAGGCGGATGCCTTATCTCGTAGTTTCCCTGGGGCCGGGAATACAGAGGACCCGGTTCCTATCCTTCAGGAGGGGTGGTGGTGTCAGCAGTATGCTCTGAGCTTTGAGGAGGAGGTATTGGAGGCTCAGGGACGCCCCTGTAGGCCCTCCAGGGAGACGTTTGTTCCAAATCAGTTGCGCAAAAGGTAGAGGCACACCAAAAATTCACTTTAGCGGGGACACCCAGGGAGTAAAGCAACTGAGGATCTCCTCTCGCGCGGTTTTGGTGGCCTAACTTACAGGGGGGTGGTAACTTTTGTTGCGTCCTCAGTTTTGTGCCGCTTAAGACCCCACATACCCGCCGCTGGGGCCCTCTACCTTTGAAGATCCCGGAGCTCCGTGGACTCACTGTCATGGACTTCATTACGGCCTCCCCCACCGGTAAAACAGTCATACTCGTTGTAGGGACAGGTTTCAGCAAATGGCACATTTTATCGTTCTTTCCCGCCTTCCAAATGCAAAAACTTTGCCATGTTCATGGGAACTGAAGGCTTCACGGGTACCCCCGAGTGGTGTCGGATCGGGGGTCTCAGTTTGTGTCCAAATTCGGAAGGCATTTTTCACGGCGGGGATGCAGTTGTCATTTTCACGGCTTTTCATCCGAGACCAAGGTAAACAGAGCTCGAACCAAGCTTGGAGAATACTCCGGTTTTTGTGTCAGAGAACCAGGAGGACTGGGCTTCTTTCTTGCCTCTGCGGAGTTTGCTCTAAATAATAGGCGGAGCAGTCCACTGGAAGTCCCCTTTTTTTGGCATATGGTTTTTCACCCCCATTTTGTACTTTCAATAGGGGGGCCCTTCTGGGGTTCCTGAGGGAACGATTTTCGTCGCACTTCTTCAGTGTGGAGAAGGCTGGAATAATCGATACTAGGGAAACCCCCATCAAAAGGGCTGATAGAAAAAGTGTCTGGCCGGACCAAGTGGAACGTCTGGAAAGGTTGTCTACCAAAATATAAAACTTAAGGTTCCCTCCTGGAAACGGGTCGAGTTCACGGGCCATACAAATCATTTATAATTAATCCGGTGGCATTCCGTCTTGACCCCCCCTACTTTAAAATTCTAAGTGTTCCCACAATCGTTGCTTAAGAGGAGTGGCCCGGTGATACCTTCACCTTTACCTCCTCCCTCCTTGGGGTCAATGTAACTTGGAGTTCCAGGGTCGAGAATCATCGATTCACCTGAAACGCCGGTCCCTTCAGTACCTGGTTCATTGGAGGGGTAGTCCTGAGGAGAGACGTGGGTTTCTGCGGGGGATATAACGCAACCTTTAGTTCGGGCCTTCCCACTCTCACCCAAAAAAACCCGCCCTGAGGGCCGGAGGCCCCCCCGAAAAGGGGGGTCTGTCACGGGTGGGTCGCACAAATCTCGGATTGCACACCCTACTTCCACGCGAGTTTCTGGTGCTGGGTTTTTTTCGCGTGAGGGAGTTAATTCTCCCCTCTCTCTGTGCTAGACAAGGCCACCTCGCCCGTGCAATTAATGTTGCGAATTGGTTCCTTCAAAACCTGCCAGCTGCTAGGGGAATGTCGGTGAACATTCAGCAACCACAGAGCGGATCTTGGTGTTTTAATCGAATGAAATACTTGGTGTGGTTTTTTTCCCCTCCTCGCTTTATCATTTCTCCCGTACCCTTGGTGTTCCCTCTTGGGTTTTTTTGGTGAAGTTTTGTAGCAAGGTGGATTTTAGTTTACCCTTGTACTGTCTTGTTCTCATTACTGTGTCCTACATATACCTCCAGTCCCCGGTTTTGTGACAGGGTCCTTCTCAGACTATACACTGAGGTTCAGGGATCCTCAGGAGGTAGGGTTTATGATTCTAGCTGAGGAGTGCAGGCAAAAAGGCAATACACCAAGCATTGGAATCTAGAGATTGCGTAACCCTCTAACCACCCAACTAGAGGCAGCCGGGAGCGTTCCAACTTTGTCCTAGACACCTCTCACAGCCTGGGAAAAATAACTACACCAAAAAAAATAGAAAGCTATCCCCCGGAGAAAACCCCAAAGATAATAGCAAGCCCCAAACATTAATGGCGTTAGACAAGAAAATACTGACACAACAGAAAAAGTAGACAAACTTGGGGCCCAAACTAACTAAATAGAAAAGGATAGGAAGGGACTTACTGCAATCCCAAAAAAAAACCCAAACCCAACTCTACAATTTCAAAAACACCTGAACACACGACCCTACCACCTAAATTTGCTCTCTGTGAACAAAACAAAACAGCAGCCACGAAAAAACTGGAAAAAGCAAAAGACAAACTCATGGCGGGAACTAAACTGAAGGCAAAAGCCCCCTGAGGGGCCCAGAAGGCCCCCACAAATGCAGGACAAAATGCAAAAACCCAAACACAAAACAAAAACAAGAAAATGTCTATCTTTAAAGGAGACAAACGACACACAGGCTACAAGGGAAACGGAATCAAGGATTCAGACCAGAAACAATTGATCACCCGGCAACCCTGATGGGAAGTGCTCCTTAATAAACCAGTCAGTAACACCTGATTCCCATCCTCACAATCTTCACTGAACAACCATACCCGCTTAACCACCAGAGGACCCGCTCAAACTCATCTCAAGCCCATTCCAACAGACCCCCCCCTTAGGGGGTCACCGAACCCTCATTTTGAGCAACCAGGTCTCAGGATAGTTCATGATCCCACGGATGAGTCTCCACATGGATGCCGAAGCAAACACCCAAAAATTGTCCTTCCTGACCAAACCTCTCCACTTAACCAAATACTGGTTTTTTCCGTCTAAAAAAAACGGAATCTATATTTTCTCAACCACATACCCAGATTGCCCTCAACCAAAACAGGGGTCAGGGCACAGCAGTAGGAACCACGGCTCAACAAACCTCTTCAACAAGACTTGTAACACTTTATGGACTTAAATTCCCGGAAAACAAACAAAAGAAACAGGTTAAGAATCCCATA
Source organism: Oophaga sylvatica (assembly GCA_033576555.1). Lineage (NCBI taxonomy): Eukaryota > Metazoa > Chordata > Amphibia > Anura > Dendrobatidae > Oophaga > Oophaga sylvatica. Next base: position 62,918 of record JARQOD010002526.1, on the reverse strand, counting down.
CTTAAAGTCCAATGAAACCAGGCTTAAATTTAGGGATCTACTCCATAGAATATTTTTTGAGGACAACCAGCCAAGTCCCCCTACTTTAAAACCGAGGACCACAGTCCTATCCGGTTAGCAAACCGCTGGGCCCTCTCTTTAAAAGGGGACAACCTCTCCACACCTGGTCCCAAATCTGTTGCATACGCTCCACAACAGAGTCAACACCCGGACAGACAAACCTCCGTCGTCCCGAAAAATCGAGGGTGAAACCCGAATTACAGAAAAATGGAGACATCAAAGGGCAGACACCCTATTATTAAGACAAACTCAGCCAAAGGCAAAAAAAAACCCAGTCCCATCCGACAGCAACACAAAGCATCTTAGATAATCTCCAATGCTGTTTGTTCCTCATTTGACCTTGGTCTGAGGATAAACGCCGAGGGAAAGACAATTGAACACCAAGTTTAGAACAAAAGGTCCTCCAAAATCTGAAACAAACTGACTCCTCTGTCAACACAAGTTCTCAAAGCCGGTAAACGAACCACGTGCTGAAGGAACAAAGGGCACCAATTCAGAGGAAAGGCAACTTAGGCAATGGCACAAGTGTACTTTCTTGGAAAACCTATCACAAAATCCCCAATGGGGTCTTTTCTCTGAAAACAGGAAGGTCGCAAATGAAACCTAGAGAATGGTCCATGGTCTCTTGGGGCACACAATGGCAATCAACAAACCCAGAGCAAGCAAGGCTTGGGGGCGAGAGCAAGTCCCGCAACTGACAAATTCCCTACATCACGAACAAGGAGGCCACCAAAAGACCGCTAACCAATCTCTGGTACCAAAAATTCCGGGGAGGGTCCCAGCCAACCGGAAAATGAATCTCAGACACACACTTTTTTTTCCACTGGTCCGGACAAACATTTTCCAACGGGCAGCGCCGGGGGCCTACCTCCTGACACCCCCCAAGCAATCTCAAATTGGGTGAATGGCGGAAAGAACTCACCCTTTTTCAAAATAACAGAAGGATCAATAACTCAGAAGTCCGCAAGGAAACCCCGAACATCCGCCTTAACATTCTTATGCCAGGAAGAAAGGAAACCACAAAAATTAAAACGTGTGAAAAACAAGGCCACCGGCCTGTCTAGGATTGGTCCCTTGGCAAATTCCAGTAAACCATATTCTATGGTCCGAAGGACCACCCCCGGTTTTGGTCTCCCTCCAGCCAATGTCTCCACTCTTCAAAAGCCCACTTCGTGGCCAAAACCCCCTTACCCACCATAATTACGTTCAGTAGGAAAAATTTTCGAAGAAAAAGGCACAATTACTTTAACTCTGGTTTTTTTTTGGGGGGAAAACGGCACCTCCCCAATTTCAAGGCAATCAACCTCCTCCTAAATGCAGAGAAAAAAACAGGCTGCCCCCCAGAACAGGAGCAGAAGAATCTCTCTTAAGTTCCAAATGCAGAGACGCCTCAGGAGGCCATTCACCACATCAGAACCCTTTTTGGTCAAATCAGTTAATGGTTTACAATAACCGAGAAATTACCATAAATTTTACGATAAAAATTGGAAAAACCCAAAAATTTTGAAGAGCCTTTAATGAAGTAGGTTGGACCCAATCACAATGGCCTGAACCTTGACCGGTTCCATTTCAATAACGATGGGGACAAAATGAATCCCAAAATAATCCTCTGTACGCCAAAAAGACACTTTGATCCCTTCACATACAGAGCATTCTCTCTCAAAACTGAAACAGTTCGAACAGTTTCCATGAGAGTCCCAGTCATTGAAAAAATCAAAATCATCCAAAAAATCAGAAATTTATCCACAAAATCCCTGAAAATGTAATTCATGAAGGACTGGAAACGGAAGGGGGCATTAGTGACCCAAAGGGCATCACAAGGGGCTCAAAAAGGCCCCTCCGGGTATTGAATGCCCCCCATTCAACCCCGGCTTAATCGAATAAGGTTTATGCCCCCCCAGGTCAAGCTGGAAACCAATACTTTTTTTCCCGGAAAAAAAGGCAGAAATCAAGGGGGGGATTGATATTTCACATAATATTGCAAAAACATAACAAACCCCCTTAATGAACCATCCTTTTTTTGGGCCCAAAAAAAAAAAACCCCACCTAAGGGGGGGAAAAGGTGGGCTGAAATGACCTTTCCCAATGACCCTTATAAAGACCGCATAGCGCTGTTCAGGACAGACAATTAAAAAGGCGACCTTAGGGATTTCTACCAGGCACTAATTCAAAGCCGTCATACTCCTAGGGAGGCAAATGCAAATTTCTTTCCTAAACACACAGAAAAAAAAAATCAAAAATTTTGGAACACGTGACCTGGGGGAGGGGGAAAAAACAGGTGTTGGTATAACACATTGGAGCCCCAACTGGTTACAAACAATTTCCAATCCAAAACAGGGGTTTTAACTGTAACCAAGGGAAACCCAGACGATAAATCAGCAGATTATACAGA